>CM028345.1:59723332-59829301 GCA_016618105.1 Dendrobium huoshanense
AAACTATATCGTTCTTCTTTCCAGGAACCTTCGAGAATTCAGAATCCCATCCAGGTTAATTTGATAGCTCAAAAGCAGGAGAAGAATAAGGCTCCAATCATAGAGCCTAAAGAAATACAAGTTGATCAAGCCCCACCAGTCTTGGAGAAGAAGCAGAAGAAAAAGGCAAAGTTATGTTCTGATAAGTTAGTTGTTTCTGAAAATGGTGAGCATGTGTCGCTCAAACCATTAACTCTGTATGACTTTTATTTTGTCCCTCCTGGACTAAGAAACCAATGAAGAAAGATTCTGCGTATATTATGTTTGTTCTGCTGATGAATACTCGAGCATAACTTAAACAATAATGAAAACAATTCCCAAAATATAGATAACAATGAAACAGACGAACAGTTTCAATACTATTATGATAGTGACTCCCCTATTCTCGACATCGAGGGTGATCCTATTAATATAGAATTGGAACTATCAGATTCAGATACACCGCCAGAGGAAGTTCAAACAACGATCAACGATCAACAGATAAAGACAACTGAAAATGCTTCATCCGAAGAAGTAGTGCAAGTCAATCTCCGTAGCGGTAAAGTTTTACCTCCACGACTTGCATCTACTGAGAAGGAGAAGCAAGTTACAGATAATCCTGAAATTTCTAATCAACCACAACCAGTGCAAGGCCCAGATTTACAGAATACCGAGATTTCAAAGGTCGATTACAACGTTTTAGCGCATCTTAGGAAACTGCCGGCAAAATTGAGTATATACGACGCTCTGGTTCTTTCCAAAGAAATGAGAGAAGCTTTAATTAAAGCTTTACTCGATCCAGAGATCTGTATGTCTCAAATAGCTTCAATGCAGTCTGACAAAGAGGCGTTATACTTCAAAGAGGTTCCCGGTGTTACATTTTCAGATGAAGATCTGTTATTAGGGACAGCGGATCACAATCGCCCGCTGTATATATCCGTTAATATTGACAACTTCAAGGTAGCTCGTGTACTTGTAGATCCAGGTGCATCAGTCAACATCATGGCGCTCAAAACTCTTGCATACTTGAGAGTTGATACTCATAAGCTCAGTTCCGATAAAATGATGCTGCGGGGATTCAACGAGAAGGGAGAGAGAGCCTTAGGTTCAATAACCTTACTGTTAGATTTAGAAACTTTCAAAACCGAAGCCAAATTCCATATAATAGATTCCGAAACTTCTTTTAACGCTCTCCTAGGTAGACCCTGGCTCCATGAATATAGAATGGTGCCTTCCTCCTTACATCAGTGTATCAAATTCTCCCGAGATGGAGTAGAACACTGTATTAAAGGCGACTTACAACCGTTCTCAATTCACGAAGTCGGTATATACGAAGATGCTTCATACTATCTGCCTAAGAAGCAGACAGTATTCTCTAAAAATCTCAAATTGGCTGAAGTAGAAATAAAAGAAAGAAAAGAAAAAGAAAAAGAGAAAGAGAAAGAAAAAGAAAAGGAAACGAAAAAGAAAAGAAGAAGAAAATCATCCCGACCTTGAACACGATATTCGTTGGGCACCTGCTCCTCCCTTACAAAGAGGTGGTAGAATGTCACAATGGTCTAGAGGGAGAGGTCGAGGATGGCAAAATAGAGGAATTTATGAAAATGCGATGCAAAATATACAAATAGGGGAACCTGCAATACATATTGATTTGGAATCCAGTTCGGAGGACGAATCATATATGCTTGAGAAAGACTCACAGGTTGTAGAATATAGAAGATTTCTAAATCAGCCAAAATTTGAGATTTCTATAGAATCTGATAGTGACGAGGACAGGGTCCAAGTCACTAGGGAAGATAATTCAGACTTATCTACTATGGAGAGATTAAAGAAATATGTGGAAAATATTACCCTAACCCCTTTGTCCCAAAGCGATGTAAAGAGGTTGGAAGTGAAAGCTTCTCTTCCTCTAAACCCTGAAACCAAAGCCAATAATTTTATACCTTCTACTAGCAAACCCCCAGAGACTGATGTAACCCTTGATGATCCTTTTATGGATGAGATAATAGAGCTGCCTTTTGATTGGTATTCGAACTCTACAGATAGATTTGCTAAACAAGGTTTAACACCGTTGAAATGGACTAGAGGCAAAGCCCAACAATTTGAATATATATGGAATAGAAAATACCATAGACGATTTTCAAAACATGGTATTGGTTTTTGCCACTCTATGTTCATTCGACGATGATGAATATTGTTTAGTAATTTCTAATAATTTCGAATCTGATAGTCTTTTTTCAGCGAACGTTAAATCTTTTAATGAACTCTGCTTAGAAACTTCAGATGATATCGATGATTTTCAAATTCGAAATGCGCCTCCAGAATTCGAAGAAGAAATCAGATCTACAATTGACGATCTTAGAGAAATAAATTTGGGTACTGAAGAAGACCCTCGTCCGACTTTCATTAGTTCTCTATTGAATGAGGATGAGGCAAATGATATGATCCAACTTTTATCTGAATTCAAAGATTGTTTTGCGTGGAGCTACGAAGAGATGCCAGGATTATCCCCGGATGTAGCAGTGCACAAGTTAGCAATTCAACCAGAAGCATTTCCAGTAAAACAAGCACCCCGACGAATGCGACTCGACATCGAGCAGCAGGTTGTCATTGAAGTGAAGAAACTAATCGATGCAGGTTTTATTAGGGAGGAGAAATATCCGACCTGGTTAGCTAGCGTCGTACCAGTAAAGAAGAAGAATGGTCAAATACGTGTTTGTATCGATTTCAGAGATCTGAATAAAGCATGTCCTAAAGATGAGTTTCCACTCCCTATACCGGAACTCATGGTGGATATCGCTTCCTCTCATGCGATATTCTCCTTTATGGACGGCTCATCCGGATATAACCAAATTAGAATGGACCCTGAAGATGAGAAGTATACCGCATTTCGAACACCGATAGGAGTTTATTGTTACAAAGTCATGCCTTTCGGTCTAAAGAATGCGGGAGCGACTTATCAAAGAGCAATGACGAGGATTTTTGACGAGCTTATCCATAATCAAGTGGAATGTTATGTCGATGATCTAGTCATTAAGAGTGTTGAAAGGAGTGACCATTTATATGATTTGAGGATCGTATTTCAAAGAGTACGAAAATATGATCTGAAAATGAATCCTTTGAAATGCGCTTTCGGCGTCACTTCAGGGAAATTCTTGGGTTTCGTGGTTCGACACCGTGGAATCGAGATTGATCCGACTAAGATTAAAGCGATATTAGAGATGCCACATCCTAAGACACTCACCCAATTGAGATCTTTTCAAGGCCGATTAGCATACCTTAGGAGATTTATATCAAATCTTTCGGGCAGATGCCAGCCATTCGCAGCATTATGCAAGAAAGATGCTCCGTTCAGATGGGATCAGAATTGCCAAAAAGCCTTCGACAATATCAAACAGTATTTTATTAATCCTCCAGTGCTTGCAGCTCCTATACCAGGGAAAACTCTGATTTTGTATACAACAGCTCTAAGTGAATCTCTTGGCGCCTTATTAGCTCAATCTAATGAGGAAGGAAAAGAGAATGCACTATATTATCTGAGTAGACGTTTACTTCCCACTGAAGTAAATTATCCTCCGATTGAGAAACATTGTCTGGCTTTAATCTTCGCCGCTCAGAAATTAAGGCACTATATGCTTTCTCACAAAGTAAATCTCATATCCCGAATAAATCCTTTGCAGTATTTGATGACTCGGCCAACATTATCAGGAAGATTAGCCCGTTGGTCAATGATATTATCACAGTTTGATATCACATTTACTCCTTTGCGAGCAGTCAAAGGACAAGCAGTATCAGATTTCTTAGCAGCCCATCCTATTGAGGATGATTGCCCGATAAATGATGAACTACCAGATGAACAAGTCATGGAACTCGAGATAAATGAGAAGTTCACCTGGGAATTCTATTTTGACGGTGCTGCTTCTATTCAGCAAGGAGAATCAGATGAAATTTTGCCCGGTCAGGCAGGAATCGGTATTGTATTTGTTACACCTGACAGAGGTACCATGTATTACTCCTATCACCTGTCAGAACCACGTACCAATAACGAAGCTGAATACGAAGCATTAATAACTGGCTTAGAATTGACTATCCTGAATGAGATTGAAGAAATCAAGATCTTCGGAGATTCACAGCTTGTTGTTAACCAAATAGCAGGAATCTTTAAAGTATTAAAAGATACTTTGATTCCTTACCATCAATATGCAATGCATCTTTTGGAAAAGATCCAAATGTCACATTATATCGAATTCCCCGAGGGAAGAATTCTACAGCTGATGCTCTTGCCAAACTGGCTAAAGCACTGGCATGCCCCGAAGAAGATTCAATCCCGATAGAAGTGCAAGGCCGACAGGTTCTTTCTCCTATAGATCTCGAATACATAAACAGAGAATCTTCGACTGAGGTGAAAATTGTTTTGGCAGTAAACGACGAAGGTGATTGGAGAAAACCGTTCATCGAATACTTGCAAGAAAACAAGCTCCCTCAGGAGAAATCAGCAGCAGATCAAATCAAGAGAAGATCACTATCTTACAGTTTGATTAATAATACCCTTTATAGAAGATCATTCGATCAGATGTGGTTGCGATGTTTAAATAAATTAGAAGCATATAAGATCGTAGAAGAAGTCCATGCTGGCTTATGTGGTGCACATCAATCCGGTCCGAAAATGAAAATGAAAATCAAACGGATGGGATACTATTGGCCATCAATGATAGATGACTGCATGAAAATCGCACGTCATTGTCATCAATGCCAGGTACACGGTGTAGTCCTTCATCAACCTCCGAATGTTCTACATCCAACTATTGCTTCTTGGCCTTTCGAAAGTTGGGGTACCGATATCATTGGTCCGATAGATCCACCGTCCTCCAGAGGTCATAGATTCATTCTAGCAGCTACGGATTACTTTTCCAAATGGGCAGAAGCTGTTCCATTGAGAGAAGTTAAAGCACAACAAGTTCTAAAATTTTTCAAAGAGAATGTCGTGTACCGATTCGGTGTTCCTCGTCGGATCATTTCGGATAACGGTCCTTCATTCAGGAGTACTAAGATTAATAACTTTGCTAAACGACATAATATCGATTGGAGATACTCCACTATCTATTACCCTCGGGCAAATGGATTAGCGGAGGCCTTCAATAAGACTCTGATTCAGATCTTAAAGAAGACTCTGGACGACAATAAGCGTCAATGGCATGAGAAGTTGGTTGAGGCTTTATGGGCATATCGTACCACATACAGAACACCAACTCAATCTACGCCATTTGCTTTAGTCTTTGGTTCAGAAGCGGTCATTCCTTTAGAAGTTCAACTGCCCTCGCTCAGAGTTGCAGTGAACTATCAGATCACTACAGAACAGAATGCAAAACTCAGATTGGAAGAACTTGAAGGTTTAGAAGAGAAGCGTTTGCAGGCTCAACAGAACCTCGAGTTGTATAAGGCTAAGATGATACAGGCCCACGACAAATTAGTTCGTCCTAGAACTTTTCAAGTAGGAGATTTGGTGTTAGTTCTTCGAAGACCCATCCTATCACATCGGAAGATAGGAGGAAAATTCGAGCCAACATGGGAAGGCCCCTTCGTAGTGGAGAAGGCTTATCAAGGAGGATCTTATCAGCTAATAGATTGTAAAGGCAATCATCCTATGTTGCCTATCAATGGAAGATATCTTAAGAGATATTATGATAGCTGATGTATTTGATAAGCATTTCAAAGAAATAAAATTTTGAAATTTGAAGTTTTAAATGCTGATATCAACTGTGGAATGAGATAATTCAGATTTCTCATATTTCTTTAATGGTTTGATTTCTAAATTCGCTCGTTCGAGAATCGCTCTCTCGTCTGAGTATCCGCTTTTTCTGGAAATCGATCTTCCAGTCAAAGTTTAAATTTCACCTTTCCGATAATCGATCTATCGGTCAGGTTCTAAATTCGCTCGTTCGAGAATCGCTCTCTCGTCTGAGTATCCGCTTTTTCTGGAAATCGATCTTCCAGTCAAAGTTTAAATTTCACCTTTCCGATAATCGATCTATCGGTCAGGTTCTAAATTCGCTCGTTCGAGAATCGCTCTCTCGTCTGAGTATCCGCTTTTTCTGGAAATCGATCTTCCAGTCAAAGTTTAAATTTCACCTTTACGATAATCGATCTATCGGTCAGGTTCTAAATTCGCTCGTTCGAGAATCGCTCTCTCGTCTGAGTATCCGCTTTTTCTGGAAATCGATCTTCCAGTCGAAGTTTAAATTTCACCTTTCCGATAATCGATCTATCGGTCAGGTTCTAAATTCGCTCGTTCGAGAATCGCTCTCTCGTCTGAGTATCCGCTTTTTCTGGAAATCGATCTTCCAGTCAAAGTTTAAATTTCACCTTTCCGATAATCGATCTATCGGTCAGGTTCTAAATTCGCTCGTTCGAGAATCGCTCTCTCGTCTGAGTATCCGCTTTTTCTGGAAATCGATCTTCCAGTTAGAGTTCAGAATCAAACCTTTCCGATAATCGATCTATCGGTTGGGTCCAGATGCCTGCTTATCCGGGAATCAAGTTCCCATTTAAAATTCAATCTTATCCCTTTGAGAATCGATCTCTCAATTGGGTCCAGTTATCTATTTGATAAAAATCAATCCATTAACCAAATTCGCAGTCTCTAAATTTCGTTAATTTACCTCGGTCAACGCCAACATATGTGATTTATTCTTCGAATTTA
This sequence comes from Dendrobium huoshanense, assembly GCA_016618105.1. NCBI lineage: Eukaryota > Viridiplantae > Streptophyta > Magnoliopsida > Asparagales > Orchidaceae > Dendrobium > Dendrobium huoshanense. Next base: position 59,730,051 of record CM028345.1, read on the forward strand.
TCACACATGTTGGGGGTCCATTTGTTGACCTCATTTTTGTATGAGGTCTTCAATAAGATCCCAACCCAATCCAGACTCAAGTCAATCCAAAACTCAATCAAATCCAGACCCAAATCTAAGGTCCTAAGGTTTGGTCCTAAAGGCCTTTTCCAGCAAATCTTCTAGAATTTTAAAACCCAGTGAAATGAACTCAGATTCAAGCTCTGTCAGTTTCATACTGATGGGGCATGTCTCTAGTATCAACCCTCCAAATTTGAGCCCATTCTGAGCTCTCTAACCCCAGTTACTAAATCGAAATCTAAAGGCTGTAAAACCTTCAAATATTTACAGCCCATGCCACTGGACCTACCCTTAACTAGACTCTGGCCTTAGAGACCTCCCCAAAGTCTCTAATCACTTTCAAACCTTCAATCCTGACTCCCTGAACATTAAACTGCCTCTGGGCTGGCTCAATTTGACCCCTATTTAGCTAGGGGTCAAAATGACCAAAATACCCCCATAGGGCCCAAACAGCGATTTCAAACCAAATGAGCTCCAAATTGAATGCAACCACTTCCAGCAAGTTCCAAATGTCAAACCAAACCTGTTGGACCCATTCTTAAGTCTTGGGTCAACCAGGTTGACCAAGTCAACAGGGTTGACCTAAGAGAGCCTTTAAGAGTACAAATAGGTATTTTGACTAAAATGACCTCTGAACTTCATCAAACTTCTTCAAACACTCTTCCTAGTTAATTGGACCTGACTAATCATCTCGGCCCAATCAATAGTTGACTTGGTCAACTAAACCCAAGCTTGGTCAAACTTGACCTATTTGGCTCAAATCGTTCTATATTATTAAATCAATATCATAAAGATTTTTGACTTGCTCCATTTGATATCTAGATTATCCCTAAATGTATCTTGACCCAAGCTATAGCTGTTTTGACCAAGTCAACTCATAATAGCTTAGTCAAACCTCTTCTTCATGTATGTAAATGCATTCAAAACCTCAATACTTGAACATCAAAACCCTTCAAATACCTCCCCTCAACTCATCAAATTTTGTGGGAAGCCATGCCAGCTGATTGGACATGTTGACTGGTCAAACCAGTCAACAAGTGGTCAACAAAAACCATTACATGGCCAAACCTTTTGTTTAAGCCTAATCCTTCTTATTCCAAATTCATCCAGCTGCTTAAATGTTCTCCAGAACCTTCCTTGGTTACCTCTCAGCCCTTGGATTTAAATCAAGTGGCCCAAAACATTTCCATATGCTCACATAAGGCCAAAGACACCTTTACATGTCATGTGTCCTTGTAGTCCTTTGATTCTCTGCACCCCAACAACCTCCAGACCACTTGGCAGCCATCCAGCTCCCCCCCTGATTGATCTCAGCCGTTCCTTTTGGCTCCAGCAGCTCGAATAGAGAAGAGGGACGGGAGAGCTCAGACCACGCGACTCTTGCTTCCAGAGACTCCCCAACCATTCTAAGCTTTCGTTTCTACTCCCTAGAGCTCCTCCCTCATTTTACCAGTGATTTCCCATCGTTTGAAGCTGCCGGCGACGAGATCAGTAGTTGACCGAGAGCTTTCTCCGTTCAAACTCCCTCAACTCCGTTTCCAGTGGTTCTCCGAGCTTGACGCCTGAAGGACATCAACACGTGGACAACCTACAAATTCTACCGTTTTTAAATCAAGCCAATCCATCCATCCTGCTGTAAGAACTCCTAAACCCTAGGTCTTTACTTAGGTTCTTAAAAAACTCTCTAAACACTGCATCAAACGCTCGGAAAACCATCCCCCACTCTTCTTCTCACCTCTGCCCGTCTCTGTCCAAAGTTTTAGCTCGTTCGGTAGACTATTTTGCAAAAATGAGAGCAAAAACGGGTTTAGGGTTCACTGTCTTGGCGAGAGGAGGAAGACGGGTTCGCGGCCGTTGGATCGTTTCTGTTTAGATCAACGGCCGCGATTAAACCCACTGGATATCGGGTTCGAGCCGCGGTTTAAACGTATCATCATCGGGTCTGATCCAGACCGTTCATCCAAACCGCGGGCTCGAATCTGGCCGTCTATTCGATCTCAGATCGACTTCAGAACCGCGGGGTTGATCTGAGCCGTCGGATCAGAACAGCGGAAGATCGAATGGTCTCAAACCCCGCTGAGCTGGTTAAGTGGCGGGTCCCTCCTGACCGCCGCCGTCCGCGTGGCCACGCCCGCGCGCGCCGCGTGTCCCGGTCGCCGCCGCCGTTTGACTGGGTTTTAAATAATTTCAGAAAACCCTCAGAACTTCAAAAATTCACCAGAATTTCATTTCTGGTCCGATTTTAAAGTTCTTGGGCTCATTTTGTTTGTATTTTCAAGAAATTTCTTATAAAAATAATTAAAAATTATTTTGAGTATTATTTTCTGAGAAATTTCAATAATACTTAAATACTTACTTTATTTTTAAATGAAAATATATAAGGTATTTTTGGTTGGAATTTGGCAGAGATGTAGTGGGGCTTAGGGTAGACTTACTACAATTTTCCTAAGCCTATTTGATGCAGTCTCAATTGGTTTATGGATTTACAAAAATCTAAGTCAAAATTTGACTTAGATTATTGGAAATTTATAAATCATTCAAACTAAATCCTATTCATGGCATGCTAGGGTTCTATGGGACTAGTGTAAGGATCACCTTTCACTGAAATTGAGTTTGGATAGTGATCATGCATAATTCAATTAAATTCAGTTCAAGTGGCATGTTAATTTAAATTAATAATCATCCATCTATGCATGATTAGTCTATCAAACTAGGTTGACTTTGATTTAGGATGTGTTTATACATGTCACTCAATCATCTCAATCTAGTTTTAGATCTATCCTTTGTAAATAAATTGCTTAGGTTTATAGATTATTATATAATTTATAACTAACTAATTTATTACCAAACTCTCCCATAGAATATTAGGGCACATTTTATTGTTCATGGTTTGTATTGATGTGTTTATAATTAATGTCCAAAGGGTTAGTAGACATTGATTATTATCCTATAACCTAGTGACATGTAAGGACAACAATTAAGGACGTTGTCTTAGTTAACTTAGCTCTATCTAGGAAGAACCTCACACATCCCCTTTTTGGGATTGAACTCAAACATAGAAAACTAGTGTCATGTACCCCTTAATCAAATTCACCTTGATTTGACACTAATCAACCTTATAACAACTAGTAGATTAAGGATTCTCTCTTTTCCTCGATTTCAATAAATTCAAATAAATCAAATAAAAACTCCCAAAATCTAAAACCACTCTCAAATTATTATGATCAATTCAAAATTATAGATTCAATGTTTTAGGGCCAAAATTCCAACTCAAACTCTACTAATTTCATTAAACCCTTAATAAACCCTTAATTACATAACTTCCAAAAAAATGTAATAAATCCGTTTTAAATCTAAAAAATATGAATAATACCTCAAACTGACTAGAATTAAGTTTTTAACCAATGAAAATTAAAAATCAAAGTGATTTGACAGCAAATTAAAGATTAATTTAATTTTAAGTGAAATTTAATAATTAATTCATTTAATTAATTAATAATAATTAAAAAAATCCCAATAAATTCCCAAACACTTGGAAATCCCTCCTTAGGTCATCCCTGACCTTTGGAGCTGATTTCAAGAGGTTTGGAATCCATTTGGAGCAAAACCATTAAAAGGGCCTTAAATAAACAATTTCCAAAAATTCATTAATTAGTTCAAACTTTGAAAATCTATAACTAATTCAATAAAAATCCAAATTGACCAAACTCAGTTGCATTCAACTCATAATAAAGCCTAATATTTATTAAAAATATAAAAATTCCAGAAAATCATTAAATAGAAAAAGTCAACAGATTGGTCAAACCGTATTTAAAAATCAGTTCAAAACTTCAAACCTTTGTAACTAAATCCAGAAAAATCCAATTTCAGCAAACTTACCTTCTAACTAATCGTAGTAAGGTCTAGTATTTTAATAAAATACAAATATTCCAGAATTTGAGCTTGAATAAAAAGTCATATTTTGAACCCTTAATTAAATGATTAAAATATTCAAAAATTCTTAAAAATTCAAATTGCTTTGAAACTCCAGAAAATGTTAACTAAATGTTTAAAACATTCAACAAACCTTTTAAAACACAACAACCATCCTAAAGATGAAGTTTATTGGCTGGACTACTCCGGGCTGCGGGGCTAAGTGTCCTAAGGAGGCTGGTTCCTCGAGCCTGGTGGCACAACGCCACGAATGGATTCCAAGGGGTGTTAAACCTTAAAAAAAAAAATAGATTAATTTTTAATTTTCTAACCTTTTAAAACTTCTAATTCAACTACATTAACTTGGTTTATCGGCTGGACTACTCCGGGCTGCGGGGCTAAGTGTCCTAAGGAGGCTGGTTCCTCGAGCCTGGTGGCACAACGCCACGAATCAGTTAATGACAAATTTAAATTAATCAAACTTCTAAAATCAGTAATCCAACCAATCATTAAAAATCAAATCTCTAATCAATCTCAAATCCTTAATAATTTAATAAACCTTTAATTCTTAATAATTTCTGAATTCTATTAATTAAAATATATTAATTATTCAATTAAATTATATATTCCTTTAATTTGAATTAATTAGATAACTTGATTGATTAAGATTTATTTTAATCAATCAAATTTGATAATTGATTTAAATTAAATGAATTTGGGTCTTTTATGCCTAAAGTTTGATTCCTTCTGGAGGACTTTGGGCATTTTGACTTTTAAAGACCCTTAAAACATTTAAATAACAAAGAGATCTCCTATGGATTGTGCTTGACTCCTTTTAGGAATGCACTAATCCATTTGGATTTGGAGATCTTCAAATAAAGAATAATAAACCACCGACCTTATACGACGTGCTAGATTCCTTCGGGAGGGCACGTTGTATTATATTTATAAGGTCCCTTTCTCTCTCCTTAATAAATTATAAGGATTCTCAAAATAAATACCTATCTTCTGTCTAAGACGGGTATTTATTCTGAAAGTCCTAGGATTTATAAATTGATGATTTCCTGCACTTAGGGAATTATCAATCTATGAATTCTTTATAACTAAATTAAATAACTCCAACATTCAAAATTGAAATAATTCCTAATAAATTCAAATATACTTTACTTAAATTTTAATTAAATTCCTTTGACCTATAATAAATCAATCCTAATAATACATGTAATCTGAACAATAAACCCATTAGGATTTACCAAAACTACACAGCTTTTTTCACACACTTAGATGCTTGCTAGGACAACCAACTTTAGCCTAAGTTAGGCCGGTGGCTTGTTGTGGTTTGATTGCGGGTGTCTTGCCTAGAGGGCACCTATGTGTGATTGCTTACTTTTCTGTACTGCATTAGCATGCATATTTACTTTTCTGTCTGTACACCAGAGAGCGGAGTGAACGAAGTGAGGGCCGTGTACTTTACTTTTCTGTCTTTACTTTCCTGCATTTATAACTGTACACAACGCACTCATAACATGCATCATTATATAACTGCTTTATTTCCTGCAACAGTAGAATGTTTTTAGGATCTGATGTACTGCTTTTCATTTCCTAGAATTGTTGTATATAGATTGAGTCTGTACAGCGTCTGGAGTCTGTAAAAGAATTAAAGATAACTGCTTATAAATATATAAATGGGGCTCCAAAAAGTAATGTCCTCTTTTAGCAGGACGTTCCTTTTTGGAATTCCATAGAAGACCCGGAGCCTGAAGACCCTAAGCAGTTATATTTAATTCTATTTTCTCGTAGGTTTAGAACCCAGGTTTGTTGTCGGTGGATCCTGGCCACCATTACTTTACTGCAAATTCTGGGGTGTAACCGATGAAAATTATATTAATAAAATCAGCTCTTTCATATATAACTGCTTCATACATCATTCGCATACGAGTAGATTTTTGGTTTTTGTAAGCATATCTCTCTGCATTTATTTTCAGATTCTTTAATAAACTCCTTGATTCTTAGGATAGAGCTATCTTAACTCTTGCATCATCGGCGAATTGTTGTGATTAGGATTGTTAGCTGGCAGCCCACTCTAGGCAGGTGGTAAGTCCAGATTGTATACACTTTTCTCTGCACATTCCTCCTTCTAATCAATTCTAACTCTTCTAAATTCAATTATATAATCTAAAGCCTGATCGTGGAAATTTAAATTAGCCCAAATATTTGATTAAATACATATATATAAATTTTGGAAATTATTTAGTCTTCATTTAAATCGAGAGTATTCTCTTAGGAGATATAATTAACTACAGGGGCTTGCCCCTGTAGGGAGTCTAAAACCCAGAATAATCTAAACCCTACCAAAGTTCCTTTCTGAGGCAGGGGAAAGATCTGTGGACGTAGATTATGTTTTATTCACGTTTAGGAGTTATTTCTATAATTAGGAAATAGATAGATAGTTGATTTGTTTCTCACTAACAAATCAAATGTCTTCTATACTTAATTATAGAAACAAACTTACAATTCGTTAATCTAATCAGGTCGATTAGAGAATGTACTCGTCATCCCTTCAGGATGATTTGAATATTCTCTATACTACACCTGATTAGGAGAATGAATTGTACTGTTTCTCCCTTTAAAATCAATAGGAGGATATTAGTCTGTTTTTCGGGGCAGTATAACATCCGACTATGTAGATTTAATCGGGAGAAATATATCCTAAAAATAAATAAAGCGAATCATGTGAGAAGATAAAATTCATATTTTTAAATAGAAAATCCTATCTTATCTATACTTTTGTTTAGATTCATTCATTATAATCAAGAAATAGATAGATATTCGATTTACTTTCATAAGTAAATCAAATATCGTCTGTATACTTGATTTTAGGAATGAATCGACGATTCACTAATCTAATTAGGTAAATAGAGAAAATATGGATCGTCCTTTTAGGTGATTTGTATATTCCCTATGTCATACCTGATTAGGAAAGTAAATTGTCTGTTCTCTTTCTTCAGAATCAATAGAAGGATATCAGTCTGTTTTTCGAGGCGGTCTGATATCCGACTATATAGATTCAATTGAAAGAGAATGTTCAAAAATCAAATTATTTTTCATAAATAAAATAGGATAAATTTTATTTCAAAAATTATTTCAAAAGTCTATTTCTCCCTCCTTCTTTTTCTCTATTTAAATACCATAAATTTATTATATAATATAAATTCTATTATACTCTACTAAATTAAATATTTACATTAAAAGAATTATAAAAAAAAATATATAATAATAAAATAAAGTTATAAAGATTCGATGATTATTTTTTCTCACAGTACCAGTATTCTGCCCAAGCTAGCCATTTGGCCCACTGCTTTGGTGTTTCAGACACAAAACACCTCAAGTATGTCTCCAAGCTCCTATTCACCACCTCCGTCTGCCCGTCAGTCTGTGGATGGTAGGCTGTGCTCCTCTTCAATACTGTTCCCTGCATCCTAAATAGCTCCCTCCAAAAATGGCTCAGGAACACCTTGTCCCTATCAGAAATAATAGACTCTGGTACCCCATGCAGGCGAACTATCTCCCTCACAAATGCTGCTGCTACAGACACCGCTGTGTACGGGTGTCTCAAGGGAATGAAATGAGCATATTTGCTCAGCCTGTCGACCACTACAAGTATAACTGTGTAGCCTTCTGATTTTGGGAGCCCATCAATGAAATCCATAATAATATCCTCCCAAACCTTCTCTGGTAAGGCCAGAGGCTGTAGTAATCCCCCTGGTGCCATCGTCAGGTACTTGCTTCGCTGGCAGATATCACACTTCGCCACCATCTCCTCTACATCTTTCCTCATCCCCTTCCAGTACAATTCAGCAGCTAACCGGCTATAAATTTTTTGCACTCCTGAATGCCCTCCTATGGCACTCCCATGAAACTCCTGTAGCAGCTGGGGAATGTGAATGGAAGACCTTGAAATCACACTCCTTCCCTGATAGTACAGTCTTTCTCCCACAACTGAGTAGCCTGGGTGGCTTTTCCCATCTGATAACACATCTTCTTTGATTTTCCTTAGCTCCTCATTCTGAATGCTCTCCTCTTTGATGGCTCCCCAATCTATCAGTACTGGTACTGATACAGCAATCCCTTGGAGCTCCCCCGTACAGCGTGATAATGCATCCGCTGTCTTATTCTCTAGTCCCGGCCGATAGTGGATCTCAAAATCATATCCCAGCAGCTTGGACAACCACCTCTGATGCTCCTCTGTGATCATCCTCTGCTCTAACAAGTACTTCAGGCTCCTCTGATCAGTCCTGACAATAAAGTGTTTGCCCAATAAGTAAGGTCTCCACTTCTGGATGGCCAGTACAATAGCCATCAGCTCTCTCTCGTAGACAGACTTCAGCCTAACCCGGGACGACAGTACCTGACTGAAGTAAGCTATGGGCCTGTGGTTCTGCATCAACACTGCTCTCAATCCATAGCCTGAATAATCTGTCTCCACCACAAACACCTGATTGAAGTCAGGCAGAGCAAGCACTGGCACCGTCGTCATGGCCTTCTTCAGCTTCTCAAAAGCCTCTGAAGCTGCTTCCCCCCATAAGAAGTTGTTCTTCTTCAACTGCTCTGTCAGTGGCCACGCTATGGTGCTGTATCCCCTCACGAACCTCCTGTAGTAGCCTGTCAGTCCCAAGAATCCTCTGAGCCCCTTCAAGGTCTTGGGTTGAGGCCATGCCAGCATTGCCTCTATCTTGAACTGATCTGCAGCAACTCCCTCCTGAGATATCACGTGCCCTAGGTACTCCACCCGTGCCTGAGCAAAGTCACACTTCTTGAAGTTGGCCTTCAGCTGATGCTCCCTCAGCACACCCAACACCACTCTCAGGTGCTCTAGGTGTTCCTCCTCAGTCCTGCTGTAGATTAGAATGTCATCAAAAAATACCAACACAAACCTGCGGAGGTGTGGCTTGAAGATTCGGTTCATCAAGGCATAGAATGTGGCAGGTGCGTTGGTGAGGCCAAAAAGCATCACCAGAAACTCGTAGTGGCCTTCATGAGTCCTGAAGGCCGTCTTCTGCACATCTTCCTTCCTCATCCTGATCTGGTGGTAGCCTGACTTCAGATCGATCTTGGTGAACAAGGCTGCTCCATGTAGCTCATCCATCAACTCGTCAATCACAGGGATAGGAAATTTATCAGGCACAGTCTCCTTGTTGAGAGCTCTATAATCAACACAGAACCTCCAACTCTCATCATTCTTCACAAGCAGAACTGGACTAGAGAAGGGACTCACACTGGGCTGAATGATCCCTCCTTCTAGCATTTCTCCCACCAACTTCTCAATCTCATCTTTCTGCACCTGAGGGTATCTGTAAGGCCTCACACTGATAGGGGATACTCCCTCTTTCAGGATAATCTGGTGCTCCTGCTCTGTGTCAGGTGGTAGTCCCACCGGAGGTTGGAACACATCATCAAATTCCTGCATAAGAGGCTGAACCAACGCGGGAATGGGCTTTTCCTCCCCCTCCTCCTGTTCCTCCAGGCTCTGCAACTCCACAAGGAATCCTCCTCCTTCCTCATGGATAATTTTCACCATTGATCAGAGTGACACTCCAGCTCTAAACAATCCTGGTTCCCCTTTCAGCTTCACCCTCTTCCCCTCTACAATCAGCTCCATCACCATGGCCCCCCAGTTTACCTTGGTTTCACCCAAGGTCTGTAGCCACTTCATGCCCAAAATGACATCTGTGCTACCCAACTTCAGGGGTAGGAAGTCCTCTACCACCCTGATCTCCTGTAGCCTCATCTCCACCCCTTTGCAGATCCCGGTGCTGGACTCAATCTTCCCTGTCCCCATCATCACCCCATAACTGCTTGTCTCAGACTCTCAGTAGGCTCCATCCCAAGCTTCTCCGCCACCTGGGTGGATATGAAATTGTGGGTTGCCCCACTGTCAATCAGAACCACTACCTCCCTCCCAAGGATCTTCCCCTTCACCTTCATCGTATGGCTAGGAGTAAATCCCATCACAGAATTGAGGGAGACATTAGCTACCTCCAACTGGGGATCAATCTGCTCCTCATCAGAATCATCACCCTCTTCAGGCGCCTCGTCTATATAGACGGTGAGAGCTCGAAGGGCGCGATCCTTGCACCTGTGCCCTGAAACAAACTTCTCCTCACATCTGAAACAAAGGCCCTTGGCCCTCTTCTCCTGCATCTCCTCCTCAGTCAATTTCTTGAAGCTTCCAGCAGATCTGGTCACCCCGCTCTTCTCCTTTCCATTCTCTCTAGGGAAGCTAGGGCTTGGCCATTTTGGAGCCAAGTAAGTGGTAGTTGTCCTGGTGGGACCTCCTGAGTGGTTGTTCCGCCAATTTCGGGTGTTGGTCTTCTGGTTCTCCACCAACTGAGCCAACTCCATCGCCTCCCTCAGGTCTCTCGGTCTCATGACCTTCACAGCATCTCTAATTTCCGGCTTGAGGCCCTTCATAAAGTTTCCCCCCAAAGTACTGTTTGATAAGCCCTCCATGTCTCCCACCAAACTCTCAAATTTCTTCATGTATTCCTCCATTGTTTCCTCTTGAGTGAGGGCATATAACTGTTCTGATATCTCCCATGGGCTGCCCCCCCTGAATCTCTCCCTGATAGCCTCCTTGAATTCCCTCCAGGTCCTCACTGGTTCCCACTTATCCATGTACTTGAACCAGGCAAATGCTGCCCCTTCCAAGCACATACTAGCAGTCATCAATCTCTCCTCCTCCATCAGGCCATTCACTGCAAAATATCTCTCCACCTTGTGGATCCACTCATCCACATTTCCCTCCTCGAATACTGGCATTTTCAGCTTCCTGGCCCTCGTGTCCACCCCGTATGCCCTATTCCCCCCATGGCCTCCTCTGTCCCAAGCTATGGGGTCTTCCCAAGTTCCTCTCTCTCCATATCGAGGCTCATCCTCCCTCCTTGGCCGCCGGTAGCCATCTTCCCCTCGTGCCCCGCCATGGTGGTTATAGATCCCCCATGGCCGGTCCAATGGGTCGGGCCTCCGACGTTGTTAATCATCTTCTCTTCCTTCCCAGAAGTCTCTCCTTCTATCATGTTCTTCCCGCCTGATGGACTCCCGAGGTGGCATCCTTCTGTTGCTGTCAAGCAGTTCCACCTCCTCTTCCTCTTCTGGATTCACCTTCTCCTTACCCTTGCTCCCACTACCTTCTCCTCTTTCCTCCGCTGGCACAGCCCTTTCTTGCCCTTCCAACAACTTTTTCATCATCTCCTCAAAGGCCATGAATTTCCCTTCCACATTCTCGTTCAATGTCGCCATCTTCTCCTCCAGATCCACTTTAAATTGACCCACCTCTGTCTCCAAGACTTCTACCCGCTTAGATGCCATGGGAACCAAAGAGATGCCTCCGGATCCACCCAAAAAATGGAGTTTTCGGTAGAATTCGGTCTCCGACAGTAAAACAAAACTGCTATTTTTCCCAAAAGCTGCTCTCAAAAACCCCAAAAAACTGCTGTTTTCAAGGGAAAACAGCCTCCGACAACCCAAAATCTGCGATCTCCAGCAATATCCTTCCTTCCGCAGTGAAAAACACCCTCCGATCCACTGGAAACGGCAGTTTTTCACCAAGTTTTCCCTTCCAATCCGCGGAAAACTGCAGCGAAACAGTGGAAAAAAAAAAACAGCCCTCCACCGCCCGGATCTCGCTCTGATACCAATTTGATAGGAAATACTTGAGATCCAGCATTTCCTTTGCACTTCTAGAACAACTCTCCAAGCCAGTTGCTGTCCCGCACAGGAAAACAGTGAAAAACAGCGGAAAATCTGAGAAAAACTGAGAGAAAGCGTAGGAAAACAATTGCAAAAGATTGTATTCCACTAGTAGATGCAAAAGACAAGCAAGATACAATTTTCCTTCGATTCGAGAGGAAGGAAAGAACTCTCAAAATCTCTAGCCATAGTCTAGAGCCCAAGAACAAGAAAACCTAGATCTCCAAAATTCATTCAAATTCCAGATACCCCCAAATTCCTCCAAAACTCCTAATTAAAGACAAAGAAATATTACAAATTACCTAAACAGCCCTTAGTTCAAATTATTCCCCTCCTAATCTTGCATTAAGCCCATAATGGGCTCCACAAGGCTTCCGCCCAACCCAGGCCATCCGCTGGGTCTATTCCGTCGCCTGGAATAGACCCGGACCGGTCCCTCCTGGATCGGTCCAGCCAGCCCCTCCTGGGCCGGCGTAACACCAGGCAACTGCATGGAAACAAAATAATCAACAACAACAATAACATCAAATATTTATCCCACCACGCGGGCTTGGCTACATGAATCATTTTTCTCTATTGTGTCCTATTAAGAGTCAAATTCTCATTTAAATCTAATAAAGAAAGATTATTTCTAATATTTTCTAATTAAGTCTTTTTAAGTCTACCTCTACCATTCTTAACATAAGTCAAATCTAGTACATCTACTCTTCTAACTGCATCATTAGAAGGCTATTGTTTTATGTGAACAAATCATCTAAGGCGACCCTCTCTAATCCTATCTGCCATTGGAGCTTCTCCAACCTTTTTCATGTATATTCTATTTCTAAAAGTAAAGCCACTCATCCACCTGAGCATCCTCATCTCTGCAACACTTAACTTAATAGCATGCTTCTCTTTTAATGGCCAACATTTTGCGCCATAAAGCATTGCAAGTCTCACCACCATCTTATAAAATTTTCCCTTAAGTTTGATGTGTACTTTTCTATCACACAACAAGCCCAATGCATTCCTCCACTTCAACCATCCAACTTGAATTCTACTAATAATATCTTCATCTATTTCACCGTGACTCTGAACAATAGACCCAACATATCTAAATTGTATATTTTTATTAATGACTTGATTGCCCAAAGTCACAATCCCCCGATAGATTTATTACTACTAAAATTACACTCCATGTATTCAGTTTTGGATATACTCAAACGAAAACCTTTATATTAGTGTTCTTTAAATGTCCCGATCTAATTTTAGAACAACGTTTTACTTTATGTTTCATATTCTGTCACTTCATCTTAAAGTCCAGAACTAATAAGCGATACTAGGTACATAATCTTTCACTTGGAATAATTTTAGAATCTTTGCAATCAAAACTATCTATTTTTCTTATAAAAAATAATCAATCTGAATTTTACTATATCCGTTCTTATAAGTGATGAGATGCGCATCTCTTTTCTTAAATAAGGTATTAGCAATTACAAAATCATAAGTTAGAGTAAAATCTAATATGATCTTACCACCTTCATTAGTCAATCTAAATACATAGCCATCATAAATGCTTTTAAAATCATGCACCTCTCTACCAACATATTCATTTAAATCTCCTCCATAAAACTCTTTCTTCAAGAGGTATGAATAAATCAAACGGTAAAAACTTTCTTGCCTCAGTCTATCCACTATAGGTATGAATAAATGTTTCCTAGCTGGACTTAGATTGAATGATTGAGATTTAGCCCATGCTATACACAATTTATGCAATCCAAACACGATTGGGTAGCACAAAATAAATGGATGAAGACAGAGCATAAATAGATGACCTCTTTATCAATAGCAACCTCTACTCTCAACTAACCCAAAAAAAACTTAGACTTAACATTGTTTTTAGACCGATTCAACATTAGTGAATTTTCATGAACAACTGGAAGGTCAGATTTTAAACAGGTTTACCTGAGTCTTCATTTTTTTATACCTTGCGTGGTTAAAAATCATATGATAGACATTTATACCAAAATGAAGGAAAGATTCTTTGCTTAGTCCAGGGCTACAACAATAATTTTTCTAGGTTCTACAAAAACATGAAATGAAACATCACGTAAGAAGCCTTTGCATATGAATAGACTCCATAAAAAATATGAACTGAGGAAAAATAAAGAAGAATATTTACAGATCAAATCTCTATGATTTCAGAGAAGACTACCGCATAAATGATTAATCTTTTGATAGAAACACACTTCTCTACAATGCTATTGAAATAAAGGAAATACATCAAAAGGTTCAACGCGTCCAACCGGATGATAGATTAAATATTAATATTCAAAATTTGACATTATACAAAGAAATTCGTTCTCAGCATGTTAAACATCGCCCTCAGGTCACTAAGGAAGTTCAAAATAAATTTATAATGGCTTAAGTAACCCATAGCGCATAAGGAGAATGTTTTACAAGAAACCAACCACAGCAAAAGTTTCGGAAGCAAACAAACAGTGACAACCAGTAATTATTTAGCTGGCTTGCATAAGTAGGTAGTTTTCTCTATAGACAAGCAATCCAACAAGTGCGGCGATCAATTACTTAAACTAGAGTACCATTACTTTCTCTATTTTCTCAATACAGCCATTGCGTACATAGCAGAGCCCTACACAGGGTCCTGGTCGAGTACCCATTGGGTACCCACACTCTGTGCGGGCTGGCTTCGCCCACCCACCCCCACTCATAATATTTTTCAGGATGACGTACCCACCCATACCCATGCGTTGTTCGACCTTAGACGTAAAAGAAATCCTGCAGTATTGAAATGTAGAAGACAATAACAGAATAAAAGTATTTTCATATTCCCCAAATGCCTGTAATATAAAATACATTGTTTTATATAATGATGCAGGGGACAAGTTGTTAGAGTGTGGCACAATATGTTATATGAAGCTTGTGGTGCATTGGACTAATGTGTTAACAAGCCGCACAAGTCATTGTTCAATAGGTAGAATAATAGATCATTCACGTGGCGGGCTTTCGACTGTTGGGCTTCTTAGTCAGTGTTGCCGGCGTCTGAAAAGTTGTTCTCAGACATGGTGCTGGCAGTCGTATGCATAAAATAGAGTTTGTTACTACTTACTAGTGCCATGATCGAGAACGTCTTGATGCCCACGAGTCCCCAACACTTCAGGACGTCGAAGTCCCCGTCCTCGTCACCGCACATCTTCTATTCTTGCAGGCTGACCTTATGCGCCATGTAGGCCGTGAACTCTAGGCCTGCTCTGACTTGCAAGCTAGTCGGGGCAATGTTGGTGGCCATCTCAAGCTCATCATCATCTTTAGGCAAGTCGTCGTAAACTGAGTAGGAGGCGGTGGTGTCTATCCGTGCCTTCTTAGCCGGCGGTGGCCTTATGCCATCGTCATCTTCATCGATGACTGAGTTAAGGCCATGGACGTACTTGATCATATATGTCTTCAACTTCTCCTTGGCCTCGTCAACCTAATCAGCATTGATGTTCAACCCATGCAAATGCATCTTCATGACCGGGTTGAGCATCGTTGCAACGACATGGACGGGCTGGAGCACGAACTTCTCCTCGAAGATGGGTTGGATGATCTCCCTGAGGGTTTATCCACCATATTGAGTACCCACTCATACCCACCCATAAGTCTATGAGTATACCCATACCCACCCATATCCATTGGGTATGGGTGGGTACGTGGGTGGGTGTGGATATGGGTGCCCAATGCAGGGCTCTACTACATAGTCAAATCAGTCCAATGACTTGTCTAAATAGGTTTCACATAAATATATGGAAAAAAAACAACTACGGACGTTATAAAAACTGTATTTGGATTACCAAAAGATCATAAAAGCGGATTAAATGCTATTCATCCATTTAAAATGAAGTATGAGGTTAGATTAGTAGAAGAATTTCAAAGGACAGAGCCTGATCATAAAAATAAAGGGTATGACATATTTGCAAGGAGTAAAGCACAAACCACATATTTGGGATAAGGCTAAAGGTTATATCTACCATTTTGTTTTTTGATGAACTATACACAAATCAGATGATTTACATAAGGAACTGCTAAAAGAACTATTTTAACAATAAAAGATCATAAAAATATAAGGAAAAGAAGTTATAAGGTTGGGAACATATTGCATACCATCAAGAAGCTCATATATTAGAACAAAGTTGTTCCGTATAGCATCTTCATCAAAAGCCCCACCAAAGTAAGACTTGAACAGTGCAACAGCCTGAACATCAACAAATTTCAGTACTTGAAGAAACCCAAGGAAACACTAGAAATTTTTACTATCAACCAAATTTAATCAACACAAGGCTATTTTGTTTTGCATGCCACCAATAAATTCAAAATTTGGATAGTACCATCATTCCATATTCTCAATACAATTCAACTTCGACATGCAAGAGAATGTACCCTTCCAACATCAATGTCTCTGACAACCATCAATTATAAATTTAACCAAATTTATAGGATTATCGGATCAACAGTGAACACTTTAAGGTCTGCATAACACATGCAAATGCTTGAATTGAAAGCTAAGGGAGGGATATAAAATCAACAATTAATTAGTAGAGCTATTAGAATATTTTAAGGGAAGAATATTGTGCTCTTAAGTTAATTTGTAGAGTTGTTCAAAAAAAAAACTTAACACATCCCTTATCACTACAGTTCCTAAAAACTCTAGAACCCTCATTATAATGAAAGAGTTAGCATCATAGAGGGGAAAGGCACGTATGCAAAATAATAGAACTACAGATTTTTTTTTTTTCAGAGATAATTGTTTGTTTGCATCTATATTTTGAATTTTTACAAGTTTTCTTATGATCAATAATTAAATATTATAACAGAAAAATCATAAATCAAAGAAAAGTTCTTAGCCTACACAAGAACACCAACACCACAGGCTATGCAATATAAGACAACTATTAAGTAAAATTTACGACTATGGAGGAACTTTAGCAGCATAGGCACAGTTAAAAATGGAAAGAGGGAATATCAAGCATACCTCAACAACAAATTTGAAAGCACAAGCAACATTAGCGTTGCTGCTCACAACAATCACAATGTAAACATTACTGATTCTCATGTAAAAGAAAGAGCAACCTCCAATTTGCCGAACAGGACATATGCCTAGTTCTTTTGTCTGCATTATGTGCATTCTGAATGCATCCACCATGTTTCCCCTGTATGAAGCACACATTGTTAGAGCATGCATATAAACAAATAAATAAATAAATAATACTATGCAAGAAAGCATTCTTGCAGAATATGCAAAAAAAAAAAACATAATGATACTTAATTGTCCACATATGTCCATTGCACCGTATGCATTCTATCCATGTAAATCAAGATAATCAAAAGAGTATTAGTACAACCAATTCAAATCCTCTAGAGTTTCCACTTAGCACAAAAAATCTAAAAGATAACACGTATACATATATTATGAGAAGAAATTTGATGAACTATAAAATTTGATCCATATCCGAGAGATGAATTGTTTAAAAAACCAAGTGATGAACTCCAATGGAAGAAAAAGGACACTGAAATGGGCTTCTTGTCATGGATGATTGGTGCAATTGCATCTGCAAATGTAGCTACCATTTTTCAAAACAGACTCATACAAGGAAATTGGATAAAAAAATAGGGTTGAACTGCACGAAATTGCACTAGGGTTTCATTTAGACAACCATGTAAACTATCAACAATAACCATTGATCAAACCAAATAGCAATAATAAGAAAAATAAGCACTAAAACCCTCTCTTCCATCTTTGAAATGACTTTGCATCTAGCTAATACAATCAGTGCTACCAACAAGCCATGTGCCATAAGGGAATGGTAACTCCTAACCCATAAACCAGCTTGCCAGATATGATTATCCAACTTCATTCTAATTTTGTCTTGCTAAAATAAAAAAAACATCCCGGGAGCTTTATTTTCCTCGCATTCAAAGCAATAAAAAATTAACACGCCATGCGAAATCAGCATTACCTATTATTCCTCATATTGATCTGTTAATCGACTCGCATAAATCAATTCAACATATTAAGATAGATATTCACATCCATGGCATTTCAGACCTAAAAAGAACAAGGGAAATGACTCTTACCCGACATCGTCACGGTAGAGGCGATTGATGAGGACATCACCTCGAAGATTAAGGAAATATATAGCAGATGCTGCAACAGGCATCTCTTCCGCCGCAGCGATCCGTTGTTAAACAAAAAACAAGGATTCAGAATCTTTCCAAGATCCCTACCTCCCGATTGCAACCATAAATCTGTAGCAGGTTGCAATTCGGAATAGAAAATAAAATCACTCTACCAAACTCTGCTTCCAGCTATTGATCGAAAGATCTAAGATTTGGGGTTGTGCAGATCTATCAAGGGCTTCCGACCAGCAGATCGGGAGGGGCTGAGGAGAAGGAGAGTGGTGAGAATGGTTCTTTCCTCCAATTCTATACAATAAGCAAGTGTTTTCTTCTGCTTCTTTTCCGATTCAACGCCATCTAAGGAAGCGCACCACCATTCGCACGTGCCTTCCCAGATTTTTTTTTATTTAATTTGTTGAAAATTTAATATAGAGTATTAGAAGTATGATTAATTTTAAAAATGAAATAGTTTCATAATTATTTACATGAAAATGAATTAAAAAAATTAAATGATGGCATTCGTTAGTTTAGGTAATCATCTTCTGTACGCAGATGATGTTTTAATCTTTGGTGAAGCTTCTATTGACAATTGCATTGTCCTCTCCAAAACACTGGAAACTTTTGGGAATGCTTCTGGCCTACATATTAACTTGGAGAAAAGCTCTGAAATGTTTTCCAAAAATCTGAGAAACAAAACAGAAATCTGTCAAATGCTGGGTATTCATAATGTCAGCCAAAAAATTAACTACTTGGGGATCCCTCTCTACTTCTACTCTTTAAAGGTGGCTGATTATTTGCTTCTAATGGACAGCCTCACCAAAAAACTTTCTGGCTGGAATGCGCATCTTCTTTCCTTTGTTGGGCGGTTACAATTTCTGAAATTCACAATTCTAAATTCCATTGCTTACTTGATTCATGGCTCTATAATACCTAAAACTATTATGAAAACTGTTAAGAAAATATCTTCTAAATTTCTGCTTTTTTGAGACATGGACAGAATTAACAAGTTGCACATGATTTCTTGGGATAAAATCTGTCGTCCCAAGTTGAATGGTGGTCTGGGCATCCCCTCTTTGGCTGCTTTGAAATATGCATTCAATTGCTCTGTCATTTCTAGAATGTATAATCGGGAATCCCCTTTATCTGTCTGGCTTCTACACAGGTATTCCTCAGCATGGCGCCCCCACCTTCTTATTCCTCTAAATTCTGGAAATTGGTTTGTGGTACTGCTAGTGAGGCCAAAAATTTTTTCAGCTATAAAATTTCTGCCTTGGCTCCTGTTTCATTATATTGGGATCATTGGTGTAATAATTCCACTTTAGCTGATACTGTGAATGATTTTCATTATTACAATGGCACTTCTGCTAATACCCGTCTGATGGAGTATATTGTTGCTAATTCCTGGAGAATCCCTAACCACCTTCCTAATTCGGTTAAGCGGCTGATTAGTGCTATGCAGATTCATGATTATGCTACTTGCTTAATATGGAATAACTCGGGTGCTAGCATTTTTAGTGACTTTGTTAAAGGGTATTACTCGAATCTGGAAGTCTGCCCTTGGGCAAAACTTATTTGGCATAATCGTGCGGCATTGTGTTATACTGTTTATGTTTGGATGAGTATGGTGGAGGGGCTAAAAACTGCTCATGCCCTTCATAAGCGCAACATCATGGTGCAACCTTTGTGTAGTTTATGCAATGTTTTTATTGAGTCCACTACTCACTTATTCTTTGAATGCTCTTTTTCTTATTCCATTCTTTCCCACAACATCCCAGTTTCACAATGCCTTTTGATTAGGCCGACTGTGCATCATCAATTTAAATGGATTGACAACTATTTTGCTACCAACAAATATGAGAGGAATTTTTACTTCCTCATTGCTAGATGCACTATATATCATATCTGGATGGAAAGAAATGATAGGAGATTTTGGTCCTCTCTTAAATGTTTTAAAACTGTTGCTTTGATTATTAGAAGAGCTATGTATGAGAAAATTTCGAACTGGAAAGATGTTGGGAAACTCAGGGAGCTACTGTAGTGGGATTTTCGTTTCTTTGGCCCGTCCTGCTGCCTATTTTCGACTAGCCTGAGGGAGTTTTCAGCTTGGACGATGATGTTCCCTATTCAGGCCCTCCTTGGATGGTCTTCGGGCAACCAGAAGGCTTCTCGTTGCTGCCAATTACATGCTATTCATTGCATCTATATGATTTATACTGAGTCCAAGCTTATAAAGTTTCAATCATCTTTGTTATTTTGGTGCAGAATTGTAATTTTGGGTTGAGAGTTTTTCTTTCCTTTTGCAGGTTTACGGTTTTACTGTATTTTTTGGGCTTCTTGTGTTTTTTTGGGCCTCATTGGCCGGCCTCTTTTTGTTTTGAGGCTATAGTTTTTTACTTGTAATTCCCTTTTCTCTTTAATATACGGGCTATGCCCAAATTTTCCCAAAAAAAATTGGCTTTTGTCAAGGACTACATGTGCCTCGAGTGAACGAGAAATTATTATGTGCGGAGATTAGATGCATAATGTCATTTGAAGGCCAACCAAATTGCGTCACATCAACGGTACCGAGCCGCGATGTCAAGTGCAGGGGTGACATGGTACATTCTGGTTGGTCTCTATACAGCGTTCAACGTCCGCACATAATAATCAATCCAGGTGAATGCGGTGTTCCTCAAGTGGACATGGTTGACGAGAGTAACGTGGCAAGGCGAGGCTAGTTGTTTGCTATTTGAACAGCTAACTCATTTGCTCGGCCATTATCTATCTGCACAATTGGCTAGTCGCGTTCCTAACTCGGTGCGCGCGAGATATTTGCTTTAAGTATTGAAAAATTAAATCAAAGTTATTTAAATCATAAAGTTGTAGAGTTTTAAATTAATGAGTCTTTAGATTTACATTAATTGAATATTAAATTTAATTCTAGATTAGTATGTAGATAACTTTATTTTGAAATTATTTTTAAAAAAAAAATTTATAAAATGCTTTAAAATTAATTGTCGTAATGTCTAGTCCATCATTTGGTTAGTTGAAATTAGGTGGATAATTAAAATAAAGCAGGTAATGTCCCCAAAAAAGTAAGTTAACTCTTAAATTATGTGGAATTTAACTTAATGTTATTGATTAACTTAAATGTGTAATTACATTATTTTGAAATAAAATTATTTTAAACTAATTTATAATTGAGTTTAAATCATGTTGTTGAACCATCTGATGATGAAGTAATAATTGATTTTTATTATGATATGGAATTAAAAAATATTAATATGTTTTAATTTAGTTATAAAATTGAATTTTAGAGGCAGCAAAAAAGGAAATTTTGTTACTTTCTAAATCTATAAAATATATTTTCATTTTTTAATATTTTAAAGAATTGGTTGAGTATAATTATCTTTTAATTTAGGCTTCTTTCGTAATGAATTTTTAATTGCTTGTTAAAATAGAGTTTAATACAAAAAAAAATAGTTTTGTACTAAAACTCTATTTTAAAAAGCAATAAAAAAGTCGTCCCAAACGAAGCCTTAAAGGTTCATTTATAGCATATGATTATGTAGTTGTTAGATGTAAAGTCATAAAAGAACTATATTTGTTCCTATTGCTTACAAAATTATGTCACATTATATGCGTTGTAAAATATTAATGTCAAATCAACTGCACAGATCTATCGTATTATATAAGTTGTATGTTATTAATATATATATATATATATATATATATATATATATATATATATATATATATATATATATATATATATATATATATATATATGTTTATGTGAATTTAAATTTCATTTTACATATGTGACTTACTTAAGCTTGGTTATATAAGTGCTACATCTCCAAGTGAAGTTGATCGTTGAGAGCAATTCTTTCTATCAAAGTTGTGAAAATCAAACCGAACAATGAGCCAAAAGAAGCAGAGACTCATAGTTCAACTAGAGTCAAACCGCATGACATAATAAATAATAATATTATTAAAAATTATTAAATTTAACATAATAATATCATAATCTAACCTTAAAAATTTTATAATTCTAAGAATTTAGACTCATAATAATATGAAAGTTTAACTAAATTTGATAATGCAATAAATATTAAAATTATTTAAATAATGCCTAAAAGATATAATCATATAATGTGATTAAAAAATAAAGAGAATTCATGCATAATATTTTTGTATAATTTTAAATTTAAATATTTTTTCAATATTAAATTTATTTTTAATCTAAATTTAATTTACATATAAGTATATAATTTAATATAAAATATTACTAATTTATGTTAAATATTTTGATATAATTTATACATATAAATCATATAACTTGTTGTGTCCAGGAGTATTCGCGGCGGTAGAGAAATATAAAGTTTGACGTCTTAGCATTGTACGAAAATTTGGCACGCAATCAGATAAAAGAGAGTGTAGCGTTTATAAGAGACACCAATATTTTTATGTGGAAAACCCCTAAATAGGGGGGAAAACCATGGAGCCTATAGCCCAGTTTAAATGAATCCACTAGTATTGTAGTTGATTACAAATGAGATCCTTCCCCAGGATAAGGTTTTAGCTTGATGTACATCTTATAGAGTATATTACTTGGTGAGAATACAAAGCATCAATGTTGATGTGTTTGTTTATTCTGAAGGACTGTAGTCGGTGGGCGACGTAAGTTAGAAGGACCGTAGTCAGTTAGAG
This sequence comes from Dendrobium huoshanense, assembly GCA_016618105.1. Taxonomy (NCBI): domain Eukaryota; kingdom Viridiplantae; phylum Streptophyta; class Magnoliopsida; order Asparagales; family Orchidaceae; genus Dendrobium; species Dendrobium huoshanense. The sequence goes on from CM028345.1 coordinate 59,752,617, forward strand.
ACAGAGGTCGGAAGGATTGTAGTCGGTGGCAACGGAGGTCGGAAGGACTGTAGTCGGCGGGCGACGTAAGTCAGGAGGATCGTAGTTGGCATGGCGACGGAGATCGCAAGGATTGTAGTCGACGGGCGACGTAAGTTAGGAGGACCGTAGTCGGCTGGCGACGGAGGTCGGAAGGACTGTAGTCGGCGAGCGATGTTAGTGAGAAGGACCGTAGTCGGCTGGCGACGGAGGTCGGAAGGACTGTAGTCGGTGTGCGACGTAAGTCAGGAGGACAGTAGTCGGCTGGCGACGAAGGTTGGAAGGATCGTAGTAGGAGGGTGACGTTAGTCATAAGGACCGTAGTCGGCTAGCGACGAAGGTCGGAAGGACGACATCAGGTAGAAGTCTGGTAATGGACAGAAATCCAACATCATATAGATGTCCGGTGAAAGTCTGACAATAGGCGGAAGTCTAGTGTCGGGTAGAAATTTGGCAACGAGCGGAGGCCCGGAGTCGGGTCAAAGTCCGACATAAGTTGGAGGCGGGGAGAATTCCAGCATTGGATAGTATTTGGGCATAACTCCATAGTCACTTGGAGATCAGACAGAATTCCGACGACGCTTAGAGGTCGGGCGGAATTCCGGCGTTACTTGGAGTTCGGGTGAAACTCCAGTGTCACTTGAACGTCTGGCAGAATTATGGCTTTGCTTGATTGTCGGGCAAAACTCCGGCGTTGCTTGAACATCAGACAGAAATTTGGGGTTGGGCAGAATTCTGGCGGGGCAGAATATTGGCGGCGGTGGTGGAGGAGTTTCTTCCCTCCTATCCTTCTCTTTTCTTCTTCTTGCTTGCACCCCCCCCCCCCCCCCCCCCCCCCTCACAAGAGAAAATAAGGGGTCTATTTATAAATTTTCTGGAGTGGCATAGCTTGTAAATATGTGTGAGATTAGGGACAGATAGGGAGTGGTCGAATAGACGGCTGATATCAAATCCCTTGATTATGCACTATTCATCAGGCATTTAAAGGCCTTAATGATGTCAGAATTTGGCGATCTTAGGCTCATTAGATTCGTCTCGTCGAGCCGTTCGATTCGAATATAAGATTGTTAAATTTGAAAACCGTTTGGTAACTCAAATTGTGGTACAAACTTTCTAACAACGCTTCGGGTCATTGATTTGGACTCATTTGAGCTCGGATTGAGTTGAATTTGGTGTCGTTGGGTTCTTCTTTCCGAGAAGCTCAATTTGACTATAAGTTTGCTAAAATTGGGGATCAAGTGATCCCATATTTAATTTTTGAAGTTTCCAACTTGATTTTCGCCTCGAGATTCGTGCCCGATCAAGATAATTTTTCGATGACATATCATAACTAATTTATACATATAATTTTAATTTTAAAAATTTTCTAAATGAAACAATAGTGATATAATTATCATGCAAAAATATAAATTTATTACTAAAAAAAAAGAAAACCAAAATTCAAATCAACTCATTTATTGTCTTGACCAAACTATTATGATCATCACTCCTAACAAAATGGATATGATTAGTCACCTGGCCCAGTCAACATTTTACTTGGCCAACTAAGCTTAGATTGAGGCAAACCAAACCCATTTACATCAAACCATTGCATATAATTAATTCAAGTTATCCAAGCCTCACCAAGTTCTTAACCCCTTTTAATGCATGGCTTAAACACACCCAAATTATTGGTAAGTCAAATCATAGTGAGTTTGATAAAGTCAACTAACTAAAACTTGGTCAAACTCACATACATTTGTAACCCTTCATGCAAATAGTTATTTCCTTTCTTCAAAGCCATGTTACTCCACTTAATTAACATTTGTACATTTCCTACACTCCACATCAGCACATTTGACTGGTTGACTAGTCAACTTGGTCAACATACACTTAAATAAGCCTTAAATGGTCAAAATAAGCTAAACTCCCCATTCCTTCCATACTAAGCATTCTCAACTGTTCCAATTCCCTCTATAGCCTTCTTCAATGCTTCCTAAATAGTGTTTAATCCCTGATTTACCCTGAATAACTCTCAAATGATCTCCATGTGCTTATAAAAGGATAAAAACACATTTACAACTCATTTTTCTTGCTTATTCCTTTTCTTAGCCCTTCTAACTTATTAAAGACATATGTTTTCCATTCACTCAGTACCTCTAAGCTATGAATCACTTTTGTTTGAGATCTCAAGAAATTACATCACACTTCACAAGCTTTAGCCCGCCGGCTAGATTTTGACCACCAGCGCTTCAATTTTCGTCCAAGGCTTCTACATTGCAATCCAAACCTCCTCAGTTGTTGACTTCTCCAAGAAATTGTTCTAGGACTCTCACAGAGCAAAATGAACCTAAGATCGACTCATCAATCTCATTGGATCAAGGACAATATCAAACCCTAGTTAAAGGCATATTGATTTAAATAGTCTCGTGAACACCACAAAAAAATAAAAAATAAATATAAAAAAATAAAAAAATATAAAAAATATAAAAAAAGGTATTGTGAACAACATATTTTAAATAGTAAAAACTAGTTCCCATTGTTCATTTATCTCTAGTTAAGCTTTGTTTAAATTTTCATGAAATATAAGTCATTGATATCGTGATCAACAGCTCGAATCCTGTTGTTCCATCACTTATTTGAACTGCACGTGAGATTTGTTGATCTGATATATTTATATATGATGTCATCACAGTCGTTGATTTAGTACCGCACGGGATCAAATGGTCGACACAAGTAGCTAATTTGGTTTAATGAAGCCGCATTTTCTTGAAAGGTACATGTCGTCGCCGTTGCATTCATTATCAATAATTGTCAGCGGCACAATCATAGATAATAAATGAGTAGGAGGTCGAATAAAAAATGTTTTGGATTATAGGATCCATGGAGATATAATAACTATAAAGATGTCATAAACCTTTATTTACATCTTTATAAGATCGGAGGATATCAAAAGGTGCATAAGCTCTAATTTCTAACTTTTGTAGGTGAGTTTGCTTAGGAGAACATATATTCATTCACCATCATTAGTCCAAAATATTTTTATTTTTTGATTAACTTAACTAATTTTTGCACTTCTCAGAAATTCTAGTAATTATTCTTTGGTTCATTGCGTAAGATAAATTTAGTATATTTATTAGGTTGTATTAGAAGTAATTGTGATTCACTTATTTACTCATGGGAATTACACTCTTCTCATAACACTTTATTATTTGATCGGCATGTGCACTTATGTTAGTTGGGAGCATTTAGCATATGAATTCATAGTAGTAAGCAATTTCATTAGCATATAACTTAGCCATAAGTAAAGAGTAAACTCCAATACAGTCCCATCAGTGTTATGCATAATTGGAATGACATAAGTACTAAATATTTCATACAAGAATTATTTATGGGGGAATAAGCCTATTGTGAGGTATTGATAAATAGATGGAGGAGAGAATAACAACAAAATATAACAAATTTGTAAATTCAAAAATTAGCATAAAATAAATACTCTTTCTAAAATACTTCGGATCTAACCCTGCACAAACAATAACATAAATTTTTGCCAAAAAAATTCATATTTGTTTCCTACAAAGTGATGTATCCAGGAAAAAAACTCGCCATATCTAACAATTGCCAACAAATAAACATAAATAGAGAAGGCTAACTAATTGTGTTGGCAAAGATCTAGAGGTAGAATTTCTAAAGATTTGCTCGTCGAAGCTTACTGTTTATGAGCACGGAAGCCAGAAGATCACTGCTTGGCAAGCAAAGGATCTGGAGTGATGGGAAGGATAAAGATGTGAATAAATATTTAAAATAAAAGGTTCTTATTAGTCATTAAAAGCACACCAGATTCACCCCGCCTGACTCAAGTCCTGCCCACCCTCTAGTTGGTCAGATGGATCTCGACTGGCTTAGTTGTTCTCCCAACAAACAAGTTTGCCTCCCGGCACCTGCCCAGTTGATCCTAACTACATTTGTATTGCTCAAAGAATGATCTATCTTTCCTCTCTTTAGCAAGTTTTTCCTATTTGGGGTAGGATTTTTTATGTTTTATTTGTTTGCCATCAAAATGAAGTCATGCACTAACATTCCTCTTAGATTGTGATATGATGGAAAAGAAAGGTGGCTATTGTAATACGTACAACCATAGGTTTGAATAAGAAATTCAACTGATTATATGAGATTTGAACTAAAGTTCAAATACCATACTAGATAATTAAAGCTTATTCAATAACTTGTTCAAACACTAACATTATGTTCAAACTTATATTTCTACCATAGCAGTTGAAAAAATGATTATGTTTAAACATAAGTTCAAATATGCTAATAATATTCTAACTTAATTTGAACATTGTTTGAATTGAAGAAAAATTAACTAATTAATTTTTTAGTAATTGCTACATAATAGGAGTTTACATTATTTTTGAGTTTTAGGCTTCAACCAAAATTGTCTCAATATCTTTTATGAAATTTATTCATTTAATTTATTTTGTTATATATATATATATATATATATATATATATATATATATATACAAAATAATTTTTTGCATTGAGAGGTGCTAAATTGCAATATTAACTTGTATCTTTGAGGACTAATGAAGAAATTCAAAAAAGTTGATATGGAGAAGGATATTGTAAGTTAAACAATAAATTAAGATGTCATGAAGTTAGTTCTTTTTTGTATTATTATTATTGATATGCTAGCTATGATTGAGAAATATGCATGTTTCTATGCATTCTCATGAGAAAGGATGTCATAGGAGTTATACAAAAAAGAAATCTACATTGAGGGAAATGTCCACAAGGTGGGGAAGAGGATAGGAAAAAAGCCCTAGCCTGTTACATTGTTAGTTTATTTACTTTCTCATTGCAATGTTGCTCTTATAAAGCCATATCCAAAGTAAGGAAATGATGGTGTTGAATTCCTTCGAAAGAATTTCTCTACGATGTTGAGTTAGAGGAGTAACAAATTCTCACAATAATTTTTTTACAAGTTCTAAATAATAAATATGTAAGTGATACATACTTTATTATATTTCAAATGATTATCTCTTAAAAAGTAGTGGCAACTAACTTTTTAATGTTATATTGATTTTTTTTTTCAAGTCCAAAATAACCGTACAAAATATGCAATGACAACAAATCAAGCCACCATGCAAAGACTGATGAGAATGTTGTCATGGAGATGTAACACATTGATCTATTTATTGAGATTGTATATACAGATGATGCACAATTAGTTGAGATTGTAAATAAAAATGATATACAAGTAGTTGAGTTTATTAATGAAGATGATACATAAACATGTGAGCTTATTTAAAATAAGTTAGCTAAGGGTGTAAATGAGAAGGATATACAAGGACTTGAAATTTTAAATAAATAAAATGTGTAAGGAGTTGCATATAATAGAAGGAAAAAAATTGAGCTTATTTAATAGATAAGCCCAAGTTTAAGCTCAAGATGGAGCTTGTAGCTTGATGAGATTCACTCACGAGCTAGTTATCAAGTAGAGTCGAGTTGCCTCATGAGCAAGCTCGATTCATTTACACCCTTAGCTAACTTATACTATAGTGACACAATGTTCCTTAATGATACAATATTAACTATATTATGAATTATTATTTTGCAGCATGTAGATGCATTTAGTCTTTTAATAAGGGAATGACTTTGGCTTTACCTGAATATATTTGAGGTAGATATTGTCATCTTAGATAAATAATTTGATTAATATATACTTGAAAATAATATTTATTCATTTATATTAAGTATAAGAAGGTAAAATATTATGTAGGTGGGCTCTATAAGTATGACATTGGTGATGAAGAGAGATTCCTCAGTTGTTGATAAGAAAATAGAACGTATATATTATCCAATTAATTGGAATACATTTCATTTGATTGTATGTGAAATAACATTATCTAATAGGATTTTGACATTATACGATTATGTTTCTTATGTTGTTACACCTTAAAAACTTTGCTAAATAATGACCTCACTTTACAAGTGTTTCCTTGCATTATTGAAAGAGTTGGGGTTGTTTGCACATATAATGGACATTCTCCATTACCATAGAAATTGAGAGGAGCTAACAAATATTAGGTGTCAAAAGCAAAAAGTAGGTAATAACATAAAAAAAATAAGAAAATAAGTAGGTTATAATGTTGAGACCATGGCTCAATATTTTCTTTACCTTTTGTTTTTACAACTCTCATGCCATCAACTTTTAAATTGTATTGCTTTGTTTTGTATAGATTTTGGAGTGTATATGATCCAATCTATTATCTCCTTGATTTAAGGAAGAATGTCATCGAAATTATACATTATCACATTGATTTTATGGAAGAATGTCACTATTCATAAACAAACTTTATGTGGACATATTCATTAACTACTTATATCCATAATGCATCTTAAAGTATTTCATGTTATTGTAAATTGATTTATGAGCACCTCTAAATGAATTCCGTGATTGTAGCTATTTGTAGAATTGTTCTTAATTTTAGTAACTATGACATTGATGTTATGTGCAACTATGTAGTTATAGATCTTAAATGAATTTTTAAACTACATACCTAAATGGATCCTAAATGATATTATTGTGAGTGTCATTGATATTTTGAGGTAGGTGCTAGTCATTTCTTTGTTATAATTTTAATATTGATTGACATATGTTCAAAACTTGCTTTGCATAAAAAACGGGTTGAGAGAGCGAGTCAAATATGATTGAACTAATTTTGAACCATATTCAAGACTTATTGAACTTCTTGAGCCTTGCTATACATCAAACGTGGGAAAAAAAGAGAGTTGACCATGATTGAATCAATTTCAATTATGTTTGAACTTTTTAAAAATCTTATTAGAAAATAGTTCGATAACATTCAAGCCTACACAAACCTTTTTTGATCATCATGACAAAAACAATTCAAACAAGGTTCACATATGCTTGTACTTGGTTGGGTAAGGCAAAAACCCAACCAAATCGTGATGGAACTTGTTCAAACATCTTTTGAAGCAGTTTGAAGCAATTTCAAGCCTTGTTGATCTAGATTCGAACAAAGTTGAAATAATTTTTTGTCCTCTTTAAAACATAACAAGGTTAGAACTAGGTTGAACTACTTAAACTAGCTCAAGAATGGGGCTTCTCAGTGTTATGAGTGGGATATTGGCACTATCTATTTTTAAGGGCATTTTTGTCAAGATTGTCTTTGAGGGATATTTATCCAAATGAAAAACCCATAGGGCATAGTTGTGCAAATTGATCTAATATAAAAGATAAAAAATCAAGATTATAAATTCATTAAATACAATTTATAGTCTCAAAATTTATTTTAAAAAAGGATATAAGAAGTGATTAAAATTTTTTTTTACATTAATTTTAGATTGTACAATTAATTATTATTAAATTTGAATCACGATAACATACATAACTTTTTCCAATTAAGGGATTTTTTTAGTAGATGAATTTAATCAGAATTTGGACTTCAATTAAGACAGTTTTTTTGATGTTTTCTAAAACAATTTTTTAGTACATAAATTTATTGAATTACAAATTATTTACTAAAAAACTGTTTTAAAAAACGATACAAAGATATTCCAAACAAAACCTTGGTGTAAATCTTCTCAAACTATCAAAATGAATATTTCATTTACTCCAAAATCTTAAATCCCCTTTCTCCTCCATTTTTCTTTAAATCATTGATTTAGTAATTCTGAAATAATTTGATAAAATTTTATTTTAATTGATCAAATTTAACTCATAAAATTCAGTAAATATGAAATTACAGGATTTCCTAATCTTCGAGTAAAATCCTACTTGCAGCCGAACAGCTATCTCACAGTTGAAATCGCAGGTTAACAAAACGAGGCGACCGAATGAACTTCTTGTAAGAAAGCTCTTTCTTTGGACTGTCCTCGCTTCGCCTTCTCTGTGAACAACGGTGGACTCCATGGGATTCTTCCGCAGGATCGGCACAATCCTAGGGTTTGTGAAGGACGAGGCCCACGCCGTTGGGGAAGAGGACGGGGACAAGATCAATGACAGCGCGCAGCGACGGCCGGGGCGAGGATTTAGCGTGCAGGTACCTGTTGCCGCTGAGAAGCCCAGCCTCGGTCCCGTCATCATCCCATGTAGCCTTGAGGAAGGAGGAGTCCAGGTACACTTCTCCTTCTTCCCTTTTTACCTACTCTGGCTTCTTGTCTGTTAAAATATCTAACCACTTTGCAAGTCAAAGCTTAGGTCTTGTCATTTATAAAGTATCGTGACGGTTTCTTTAACTGGAGGCCAATGAGACTGAGGGCGATCATATTGATAAGAAAGATCGAGAAGGAATCAGGGCTTCCATGCTATTCAAATGATGTTAAAAAAAGTTCGATGGGCGTTAGCGATGACTTGTTATCTGAGACTTATGCAGATAAATCTATTTATATAATTTTGTCTCCAGAATCCACAAACTGAACTTTTCAACTTCTTACTTTAATTTGTACAATTTTTGTGATCTGGAGGTTACGGATTTGTGGCTAGGAAAAAGCCTATATGCAAAGCAGGGGTCGGGTAGGGCATGTGAGCTCCTCTCAAGAACCTACATTTCTGGAAGCCTCTGCATTTTATCTCTAAATTTTTATTACCATGGTTATGAAACTTGAAGCTGCTTTTATTCTCAGTTTTCAGATCTTATGGTCAATTCAGTTAATTTAGCAAATTTCAAAAGAACCATCTTGACTTGGTTTAGTATATCAGGGTCCGTGGATCCCCTGGGAACATCCCAAAAAATACAATAATCTAGAGTATCTCACTTGGCTGTTTTGGTTAAAAAAAATCCAATACAACAACATTAATCATTTATCCCACTAGGGGGCGTCAGTTACATGAATCTTTTTTATCCATTGTGTCCTATTAAGAGTTAAATTCTTGTTTAAATCTAATAAACAATGATATTTCTAATACTTTTTAACCAAGTATTTTTAGGTTTTGCTTCTACCTTTCTTAACATAGGTCGGATATAATACACCTACTCTCCTAACTGGGTTATCGGAAGGCCGACACTTTAGTTCAATATTACTTGAAAAATGTTGTTATCTCGGTTAGAGTAGTAGTTGCATTTAAGTGCAGCCTACCAATAATTATATGTTCGGTTCGTGATTAGATCTATAAAATACAAGCCAATATGAATGATCAGCAATTGTTTATCTTTTGATTTTTTATTTTTGGTTCTTTTCGTCAAGCTAGGATCTAGATTGTTTGCCTGTTTCCTAGATTACAATTATCTTTAGTTGCAACATTGAGATGGCGGAAAAACAAACAAGTCTCATATGCTACTAGAATAATTTTGCATGTAATATGCCAGCAAACCCATTTGCCTCTAAGTTAGGTCTTAGATTTTCTTAGGTGGAGTGCATTATTTGCTATACTGCTAGAGTAAGAGTAGTATATTTGGTGAACTGAATGTTTCCAGTCATGTTATAGTTTTATACAGCAACATGTATCTTTTGTTTGGAAAATTTTATGTATTGCTACACCGCCTTTATACTTGCATTTGAATGTCATTGATGAAGAACCTTTTTTACTGTTCACACTTTCATCTTTTGCCAAGAAGGAAATAAATACTCCTGTTCTCCTTGTTTTTTCAGTACCGTAAGCTGCATACCCTCTTTTTTAGTGGAACCCATGACTTGAGCATGAGGCCATTTTCTGGTCAAAGTTAGAGTTTCATTATCAAGAAGTAATGTCTACGTTCTTGTCAGTTCATTCAAGAATGCTCTTTTAGCTGAGTTGCTTGTTGAATTCACCTTTTTCATAAGTATTTTTGGAGATAACTGTAATCAAGTAATCAAGTGATCAAGCAATGTGACATTGATAGGTGGGATAAAAAAATGATAACTTCTGCAATACTAGAACTTTAGGAACCTTAAGCAAACTACCAGCTAACTAAAAGAAATTGATAAGAAAAGATTAAATTAATTATGTGCAATAACAAGCAACCACAAGAATTTCTTTTTCATTGTTGTTCTTCTCCAGATCAGGCCGAAAGAATGATGGAGGGAAGTGCTCGTAACTGCTGCACCTCTGATTTGATGTTTCCCTTCCCTTGCTACCTGACCGATACATCCCCTCTTTTCCCCCAATTGGCGCAACTTCTGCCCCATCTTCCAAAAGTGGGCTGAAAAGAAGTTTTGCTGGAATTCTAAAAACCTGCAATTTAACTCAAGAAGAGAAAAGGCTAGATCAATGATGAACAAAGAAACATAATTAAAACAAGCACAATTAGACAATAGAGAACCTGATGGAAGCACTTGTTGATTCAAGAAAACAGAGGGATTCCTTGGGTTTACAAGCTCCTAACGTTCTTTTCACTGGTGCTTGCTTTCATTGGTGGTCACTGTGGAAATGCTGGTTGAATTTGAATTCAGGTTACTCCATGCTTTCAAGACCAGCCCGTAATTTCCTATTTCACCGTTCTTTACACCACTATCTTGGGCATAAAACAACAAGAAACCAAGAATACAGGCTGCGGCACTCATACCCCAAAAGTGATTCCGCTATCTGCTTCCTAACCGTCCACCGAGAGGCTTTGCTCAGCGCTAGCTGCCCAAATTCCTTCTAGTTGCTTATTTCTGCTTTCAGACACCTTTCCAGTGCTGGATGTGGCAGCAACCTCACAAAAGTCATCTAGAGAAGGACCTGGAGCTCCAAAGTTGATTGTGGTGGCGTCCCCAACTCCACTTTGAACACTTTTCACTTCCACCTTCCTAAAACATGGAATCCTTTCCCTCTCTCAGGAAAACCTTTTAACTTCATAAAACTGATTTCTCGCTATGGGGATGAGGGTGGTTTAAATAGGGGGATGAGGGTGGTTTAAATAGGCTAGCCCCTAATGGAGCTTAAAAAATCCTAATTACATAACTACCCTTACAAAAAGAAATGAAAAACACATTCTAATACTAAAAATTAATTATAAAAATGACCCCTAAGGACTATTTCATGTCTCTCAGGAAGGAGGAGACTCGTTCTCGATATCTTGAATGCTTTCTTGTTTGTAACAGGTTGTTAAATCGCTAACATCGAAAGTGGCAGAGATGTTTCCCAATAAATCAATTTGATATGCATTTTCTCCAATGCATTTGATGACCCAAAAAAGGCCTTCCGCTTTGAGTTAAAAGCTTTACAAAAGGACCTATACGAAAGTGGTCCCTTTGTACATAAATCCACACTCAATCGCCTTTTTGAAAAACAAATGAGGGATGAGATTTGTTAGTTTGATCTTGATATTGGTTATTCTTGATGATCATGTCCCTAGCTTGTTGATGAAATATATTGATCTTTCTTACTTGTTACTTGCATTTATATTGGATAAAATGTTGGTGATCAATGAGTTTTCTCTTGATATTGGTTATTCTTGATGATCGTTTCTCTAGCTTGTTGATGAAGAATCTTGATCTTGCTTGCTCGTTACTTGCATTTATATTGGATAAATTTGGAGGATGACAGGGATCATGACAAAGATTAATGATGTTGGATCTTATTATTTGAGTGAGTGTAGTGGCAAAGATTCTTCTTCATCTTTGCAACAATGTCAACTAGAGGTGCAATAGGACCCATGGATTAATATATATGATAAATTTGGAGGATGACAAGGATCATGACATGATGGTAGCTCAAAAGATATTCATGAGAATGCTAGAGAGGTGTGTAGGCCTGTTTGCATAGATATTAGAATGTTCTTTTATGAGAATGACATTCCATTTAATATTTAAACATTTTTTTCTTATTTCCTTATGATTTGTTCCATAGATGCTAATAGTTGCAGCCTAAAATTGTCGTCAATGTATGATTTGTGAACTTAAATATTAAAGGAGCTGAGTAATATTGAAAAGTAGTCATCGAGGAAATTTGAATGAATTAGTTAGGCTAAAGTGATGACATGTGTGATAGTTGATCTAATATAATTAATAAAAGCTTGATTAATATCTTGAATAACAATCCCCATGGAGTTATTTTCTTAAAATCTGTTAAAGAATCTAATCAGGTCAATCATGCAGAATATATTTTTGGATTGCTTGATGGAGTTATATATGAGATTAGAGAGCATATAGTGGTACAAGTTGTTATAGATAATGCTACTGCTTATAGGACAGCTGGGAATAAGTTGTTTGAGAAAAAAATATTTGTATTTGACATCCTATGACATGCACTATGTATTTGATTTTAGAAAAACTTGTTGACTTGTCTCACTACTAAATGCTTTGACGAAAGCAAACAAGATAAGAAAATTCATCTACAACCATTCCTAAGTTTTGACTTGGATGAGGAAGTTTTTTAAAAAGGAACTCAAATGGAAGTTAGTCAACTTTTGGAGGCTATGCTCACTTGCACACAATGCTTGATTGTGCTTGGGAAAAGAAACATGAGGAAAAAGAAATTAGCAAGGTTTATCTGAATGAAAGATTTTGTTGAGTGTTATATATGCATAAACGACAAGGCCATTATTTTAAGCTTTGAGGATGGTGGATGAAGAGAAACAATTAACCATTGGCTTCATTCACAGTAGAATGGAAAAGGTTAAAGAGTTGGTAGCCCACAACTTAGGAGATGCATCCAACTATAAGAGATTTGGAAAATTATTTATGAGAGGTCCAAGTTTTAGCTCCATCATCATTTGCATGTTGGTGGATTCCTCATTTCCATTGTGAAGAGAATAAGTCTACTAATTTTGAGATTAAATTAGGACTATATCATTGTATGAATAGGTTTATTGCTGACTCAATTGAGAGGGCGAATGGTGATATGCAACTTGTACCATTGAGGAATGAAAAAGATTTCTTTGGAGTTTGGACTATATTAAACCAAATATATTGTTGCAAAACATTATCTAGGTAAATTTTAATATTTCTTAATTGAAATAAGTAAGCACTCACTCAATTTTAACTTCACTTTTTTTCTCTCAAATTTAGTTAAATGATGGATCTAAATTAATGATGACACTTTAGAACTACGATGATTTGCTTTTAAGGTATTATGACTTGCATGTTTGTCATTTGTATGTTAACGAAATTGGAGTATATATAATCAAGTTCATACGAAAGGAGAAATCATCTGACTACCTTAAGGATGAACTCTTTAATGTACTTCATATATAACAAGAGATTGAGTGCTAGAAATTTGAAGAAAAAGGATTTAAAGGATATTGTGGATCCCTTATTTTGTGCTGATATGCCATTAGTCGATAAATGGTTTGAGGATGATGATAATGAGGTCACACCATCTAATTTGCAAGAATATCTTAAATATAGATTTTCTTAATGAGAACTTAACCAAGACAAATATATCTAGCACAAGCCAACAAGTAATTCTTCTCAATCTTTTCCCTAGACATAACATTATCCATTAATACTCTAACAAATAATTTCGAATAGGTAAAATTTTTTGGCGGTTTTCTCTTGGCCACTTTCATACTGGTTATAAAGTCATAGAGAAATATTATGAAAAAATAATTTCGAATTGGTAAAAAATTATTGATGGATTTCTCTCAACCTCCTCCAACAGATTAAAGCGACTAACTATTAGGGTGATTTGCATACATATCACAGAACTATCATTTTTAGTTTAATTGATGTGTTCTTTAGTTTAATGGCTTAAGTAGCATTAGCAAATCCAAACTAAATAGACCCACCATCTATTTGTAAAAACTGCTTAAGTTTAGTTAATTATTTGTTTTATCCCAACCCTTTTTTGTTTAGATTCTTAAAGATACTCTAACTTTGCTGTACTTGATTTATTTTTTAAGAAGAAATTACTGCACTTTGGTTATAATTTTTGGTTCATCGATTCAAGTTGTTGAATCAAACATTAGGTTTCTACAAAATTAGTTTATCTCATACATGTATGATTGTTGTTTCCTTTCCTATGGGCCTCTTATTGAACTTTTAGCGTTCTTAAATCATCAAACTTTTATCTATATTTTCCACCAGCCACGTATCTCACTGTTTTCCCCCGTGTACCTGATGAATACTTTCACACTGATTTTTGGGTTTCCACAAAATTAATTTTTCAGATATATGAAACAGTTGATTTAGGTTTCTTATAGATGGATTAGGATCAACATGGCCAAATTGTTGGAGAAAATTGAGTTTACAAGGTGCATGAATCTGTTGAGAAGCCGCTAGAATGATTTGTTGCCCTTTGGCGTCCCAAGTTTCAATCCCATGTACACTTTTACTTTGTTTTCCTTGTTTAATAACTTTTTCCAGGATATCATTGATTGAAAGTTGTAGTGACCAGAAAAAATGGAAATGCAAAAGGAAGACCTTTTGAATATAATAACAAAGTTAAGTGTTAAAATAAAATGTAGAGTTTGTGACTTCTAGGAAAAGGACTTTTGAATTTGGAGGACAGGTTGTTGAAAAAAACTGATGTCAGAAGATAATGAGGTGCACATGCCTAAATGGAGTTAATTTATCTGCCAATTTGAGGCTTTCTAATCAAAATGATGCAATTTAATGCAACCTTTTCCATATGCCTCGAATACTTAAACTTGTTTCAGATTCAGCTGGAAACTTTATTCCTCTCTTCCTAATACTGATTTGATAATTGTTGGAATAGCTAAGGAGTGCTAGTTCTAGCTGGAAGTTCGTTAATATTCTTCATTTCTACTCCTTCCACTCAATTAGACTAATGTTAGTATCAGAGATTTTGTCCCTAATTTTTTGTTCATGGTTCCCTCTTGTAAATTTTACTCCCCGGTTTAATGGTCAATCCGGTTGCAAATGGTTTGAGGAAATAATTCTTATATTTGGCTTGTTGGGTTAACAGTTGTAGAATGATGTAATTAACTTTGAGGTAGATATAGCATAATGTTCAACATTGTATTTTGCAGTCTATGATTTTGCAACATGAGCACTTGAATTTCTTCCATAAATTTGAGTCAGTCTAGCTGATTGTTACTTGGGCGATAGGAAAATCTATGCACATAAAATGCTGGTTCTTTGTTGTCATGTTTCCTGTTCTAAGGCTTGCATTTGATAGTTCTGACTAGATTTTTAATTAGTTTAAACATCATTCTAGTGCTATTCCCATAGTGGTGCTGCTTTTTTTAATCGGATTGGAAAAATCCTGCTCCTACATTTATATTTTCAATTATTTGTCATAGCTTATGGCTTGTTTCTTGTGCATGTTTTTATTTTTTGGTGATATCGATCCCTCACAAAAGAAGTCTTTGTGAAATATTATGCCTCATATTTGATGACAAAATATTCAATCCTGCGACATATAGATTGATGCCTTCTGGATATTTAGTATCTCCATGTTTTCAGTCAAATTTCAAATGGTTCTACAATGTTAATATTTTTCTGTTGTAAAATTGCAGATCAATTTTGTACGTTATGTTGTAAGTGTTCACTATATTACATAACCTCTACTAAATCTACTAAGAAGTTCCACTTGATTGCCGTCCGTAGAGCTGCAGTTGATGTGAAAACTTGAATTCTGCATAATTATAACTCATTTAAAGTTTTCAAATCCATTATCTTGCCATTAATGCTTTGCTAGTCTTTCTTTTGTTATATAGATCAAGTTAACGTTTTGTTTTATTGGCTTTAGCTTTATGAGCAAACTTGTAGGAACAGCTCCATGACTTGCTTGGTTGCTTATTTATAATATTCAGTAGAAATCCGTTGATCCAAGATCAATCCACAAACTCTGGTTGTTTTTTCAAGTCTAAAAGAATACGCTGTTTTGTGGACCAGGTCTCTAAATAAGGAATTATTCCATTTTATTGAATAGAAATCAGTTAGATAGGCATCCAAAAAATGATCCCAAGCATGCCATGAATCAACGCCAGCTCAGGTTCTTTTTTTCCATTGCGTTGCTTGTTTTGTTATATGAATTGTATGGTGTTAGATAAAAGATGATTGCTGCTGAAGAGTGATCATGATCATGTTTGATGAATGAACAATATAAACTAACCTGCCTGAGCGATCAATCACAAAGAAAATGAACAAAAAAATTTCCGGATCAACTTGATCCCTTATTTAATATCCTTATCTTCATGTTACCGGCTGAATTGCATTTCTCTTCTATAACTTAAATTACTTATGCTTGGCATCACTGACTTTTTATTAGCGTTGTTTTTGTAAAAAGATTGATATCATGCAAATTTTAATGACTGACCTCTATTCTAATGTAGAAATCAATTATTGATATTGCTTCATGTCATGTGCTATTTATGTAGTCTGCACAAACCCATTCTCTGATAGTGCAGAGACTAAAAACACTTTTGAATTATATTCCAGGGGATTTACATACATGACACTTAATATTATGCTCTCTCTCTCTCTCTCTCTCTCTCTCTCTCTCTCTCTCTATATATATATATATATATATATATATATATATATATATATATATATATATATATATATATATATATATATATATATATATATATATATATATATATATATATATATAACATCTAAGATTGTCTATTTACTAGCACAAAACAAAAATTTTGAAATAACAGCATAAATTCAACCTACTTAAATGGTTCATTACCTTTCGCCGACGTACGCATTGTCGGTCTCATTGATGTTCTTCTCAAGAGATATTTCATAGCAACTTCTGTTGCAATCCGGGAGCCTGACCTTGTATTTTGATGATTACAAACATTATTGGATATTTATTTGCTTATTCCTTTATTATATATTGAATATTTGTTTTATGTGCTACTAATCATTTCATGTACAACATACATCGAGCAACGACTGAAGAATCAGCTCAAGATAGTATAACATCAATATAAAAGTCTTTTTGTAGAGTTTGTATTTTTCATTTTTCATGTGTCTATTTCTACATTAGGTGTATGCTGACGTAGCAACCGTGCACACACATATAAGAGGATTAAAACTAAATGTTTTAATTGTTTTGTTGATCGTAATGTATGATTAAGATCACACTGTATGATCTATTCAAATAGAAATTAATTAAAATATTTAATTAAGTAAGATTAATTAAAATTATCACATAATTAATCATAATGTATGATCTACACATCGTACATGATGATAAACTATTTTGAGAAACCCCGCTGTCAAATCTTGGTTACTTAAAATAGACAAATTTAAAATTTGAACTGATCGTACTGTGCGAACATCAATTAAAATTGCTTAATTTAATTTCGAGGATTAAATAATCAAATCAAATAAAATTAATCATTTAAGATCGTACTGTACGGTCATGTATCAGACTGTACGATTCACCCAAGAGCTCACTGAATGAACATTGGTTCATCCTGGATGATCTGTAATTCGATTGAACTAATCGTATCATATTTCTGTTCATTCGCACAACATGATCAATGAAGGAATTAAACTGATCGTATTGTATTACTAATCATGTGTAAGAACTGGAAATTGTACCGTACGATCATTAGACTTAAAAGTGAAAATTAGGATCTTCTTGAGTCTTTTTTATATATTATTGTTATGTCCTGTAGTCGACCCCACGTAGTGGGATAAAGGCTTGTTGTTGTTGTTGTTGTTGTTGTTGTTGTTGTATTGTTATGTCCTGTAGCAAGATTCTTTTGGCAGTCATAATAGACTTCTTTCTGAGGGAGAGCTTGGAGAAAGCCCACATTCACAATGAGAGAGGAGTTGAAGTTGAGAGAGGGAGAGTGCCTTGAGAGAGTCAAGGCGTTTGAGTGGGTTATGCGGTTGCTCTGGCTAGCTTGCATCTTGAGTCTTCCGATTGTGTTTGGTGGAGTTTTTGGAGGAGAGCTCTAGAAAGGAGAGTCTTTTGTGCTAAAGACTAGCTAACCGAGAAGGCTAGGGATTCAACATCAATGCTGGACTTGGAGACAAAAGGAGGGATCAGCATCTCCGTTGGGTTGAGAGGTGAAAGGAGGGATCGACTTCTCCGTCGAGCTTGGAGGCGAAAGGAGGGAGAACATCTCCGCCGGGCCGTGAAGGCGAGATGAGGGAGATTCTTTGGGTGTGAAGAGTCTATAAAGGTAAGGGAGAAGAGCTTCTCCGCCTAGATTTGTGCTGAAGGAGGTCACTATTTAGTGCAATGCTCAAAGAGGATGACATTTGGGGAGTGGATGTAGGTCAATCTGGCTGAACCACTATAAACCTTAGTTTACATTTTATTACTTTTATACGATTTACTTTACTTGGAATTTACTTTATTGCATTCTTATTTTATTGTGATTATATATATGGAAAAGGATTTTGGTGTTTAGTTTTGGTTGATCTTTGGTTTGAAAATCAGAAAGAAATACAAAAAAGGTTATTTGTTTTCTACAATTTAAAAAACAAAAAAATTCGTACATGCTTTTAGTTTTGTTTTGAGTTGTTTAATCTCTTTTGTTTAATTGCCTCCGCATATTTTAAGATTTGTTTTTTAAGCAAAAGATTTTCAATTGGTATCAGAGCACTTTCAACTTCCTTATTTCTTCTTCTTTCTTGATGTTCAACTTCTTTATAGTCGAGGGTTTTCTTTATGTTCAGTTCACATGTCGTTGGTGTCGTAGACGCCTTTTCTTAGCGAGATCTCATCGTCGAGGTTCTTTCCTTTTAGAGAAGGTAAGAAACATTGAGGATTTGGGGAAGGCGAGAAACCATAATAATGAAGTGATTCAAGTAAATATATAGTTTTAGATATTACATATGTAAATAATATAGTTTAAAGTGTTATGCTCGTAAATCCCCATCTATTCTTATACAAAAACAATTAAGAACTGTAATGTACAAACCCATTCTCTGACATTAATTTTATTTGGTCTAGGGTTTCAGGTGGTACAGTCGACGGCTGAGAGTAGACGAAGATGGAGATGTGGCCGACGAATTCCTTGATGAGATTCAGCCACCTACAACCTCTGGTGATGAAATCCAAGCAGCAAAACCTAGATTTGAGGTTAAGTACACAACCAGGCCGGCGCCATTGAGGAAACAAGCAATCTCCATTGCTGGCAATGTTCATCCTTGCATGGAACACCAGGGAATGTTGAGGTGGGTGTGAAAGAGAGAACTTCCCACTTTTGCTTTCACAAATGGTCTCTGTCAATATACAGACGATGATACACTCTGAAGACTAGAACTAAAAGACCCACAAAGCTTACGAATGGCAGAAAGGTGTCTGTAGCTGTGATTTTTCATCTAATTCCATGGGTGCAGTAGAGATGATGTTTTGAATGGTACAGATAAATATTGCCAGTAAACTCTAGTACACAATTTGTATGGGTAGAAAACAGGTTAAATACAGAATTTGAGACTGGAGATTGCAGGAAAGAAATGGCAGAAGTAGACGTTCTTGTTGGCATGAAATAATTATTTGATTTAGTGATTTAGTTTGTTATCCTATGTTGGGATTTGTATTGCTGTCTTTTTTATAAAGTAAAATTTATATGAAAAAGCATTAGACCCAGCGCATGAAAATAAATTTCACTTATTTCTCAAGTTTGAGAGAATTGTCCTAGTCTGGAGAGACAGACATTATTCAGTGCGGAGTCTGAATGAGAAGAATCGGCCGGATATATGAGTGTATATATTGTGTACATATAGTGTGTATATATTATGTACATGTGTATAGAGTGTGGACACTCATGTTTTCGGACGGTTTTTCTCGTCTGGACTCTGAACAGAATAATTTTTCCAGTCAGGAGTTACCGCTGACACGTTTTCCATCTGAAATTTGCCAAAAAGTCAATATTTTAGGCTGTCATTTTTGGCGGCTTTTGTTTTCCGGAAATTATTAGTTCTTCTTGTAGTGTAAGTGCCAAAATTTGTCCACACATCTTTAAATTTGTAAAATCTTAGAAAGTATACACACAACTTCATTAAACCTATGATTTTTTTAGCCCTTCTAAAGAGATCAAAGTCATTAAACTGTGCAATAATTTTGTACATCAGAGTCCTAGTTTTATATTTAACTTGAGCACTATATTGCATCTCTGTATATATGATTTCAAGACATATAAGTTAGATTTCATAAAAAAATTGTTTATTTCATTGAAAATTTTGACTTTATATGTCCAATAATATCTAAATATAAAAAAACATGCTCACTATTTTATTTATTCAGACTAAAATCTCAGCACAATTTGAATGGAAGCTCGAGTATTATATAAGAGATTTTTAGAGCATGATGTTAATTTGAAGTTATTTACATTATTGTGTTGAATATTACATGCAAGGATGCAACATCTATTATTGCTGAATTTTGTACTGTTTACTATTTGAATGTGAAATTAAAGATCAATAAAAATGTGGGTATTTTGATCACACATTTTTTTGAGAAATTTACATACATACCACTTTATACCATCCTGTTGATATATATAAAATTCAAAACTTTAATATTATATACATACAATCCTATATTATTTTAATATCATATACCACTCATATATTTTATTTCTACCACTCATAATTGATATGAAAATAAACTATGGATGGTATGTATGTAATATTAAAATTTTAGATGTTAAATATATAAATAGAGAAGTATATGATGGTATGTATGTAAATCT
Organism: Dendrobium huoshanense; assembly: GCA_016618105.1. NCBI lineage: Eukaryota > Viridiplantae > Streptophyta > Magnoliopsida > Asparagales > Orchidaceae > Dendrobium > Dendrobium huoshanense. The sequence goes on from CM028345.1 coordinate 59,773,127, forward strand.
CTTTTTTTTTTTCTTGAAAAATTTTTAGCTTAGTATTCAAAACTCATAATTATAAAAATACACCTTATATTCCTTGATGAGAAGGGTTTGAATCTAGAGAATCTTCATAAGCTCATTTTATGGAGTCCTAATTAGGAGTGCAAACGAGTCGAGTCAAGCTCGAGCTAGGGGTTTTTGAGTCGAGCACGACTGCCAAATATCAAGCTCGAGCTCGAGTCGAGCTCAAATCGTCTCACGAAACGAGTCGAGTCAAGCGTCTGCCTCGTACGCGAATCCCTCTCCCGCTCTCGCGAATCCCACTCCCGCTCGCTGTCTCGCTCCCGCTCCCGCTCTCGTACCGCCGCACCCGCTCCCGCAGTCGCGCTCGCTCCTGCTACCGCTCGCTGTCCAGCTCCCACAGACGCGACCCGCTCCCGCCGTAGACGCGACCCGCTCCTGTCGCAGTCGAGCTCGCTCCCAGTCGCTCCCGCTCCCGCTCGCTATCCAGCTCCCGCAGACACAACTCTTCCGCAGACGCGACCCACTCCCGCTCTTGTTTGACGAGCCATTTGAGTCGAACAGCCCAGTGTCCTAGCTTGAGCTCGATTTGCGAGCTTGATAAGCTTGGTTCGTCGAGCCCATTAACGAGTCGAATCCACGCCGGCTTGACTCGGTTGCACCCCTAGTCCCCATCAACCCATTCATTAATCATGGATTTGAGTATTTTATAATGCTAGACATGTTATCTATTTTATAATACTGAAAGAGTTCCTACCGAGTGTTAAAGCCGCAGGCACAGAGATCGGTTGAAACTGAGAGGAATCAAGAAAATGGAGCCACAGTGGACGGAGAAGGATTTCCTGAGCTGCAGTGGGAGCACCAAGCTTGCCAGAGAGATGGCCGCGGCTGCCCCCTTCGCCGATCTCGATCACGCTGTCCAATATGCGAGAGATATTTGGTACAATAAGGTCGTCCTTTCTTCTCCTGGTTAAATCGGTTTTTCTTCTTGCAAATGGTTTCCTACTCTCCCTTTTTCCCTCTCCAGGTCGATGTCAAGGGTTGGCTCGAAGCCTTCGCCGTCCATCCCGAAATCGGAGCCACTTCGAAGCCGATATCACAGTTGCGATCCCTTCTTCTGCATTCATTTGTTTGATTGTTGTTCTTTGTTTATTAAATGATTTTTTGATTGATTGGGTGAATGAGTTCGTGACGGATCAGGTGGAGTAAGGAGGAGCAGTCCGCTGCGATGGCGACTTCTGGTGGTTCCACCGTGCAGGTACCTTTTTTCTGTTGCCGGATTTTATACTTTTAATTATTACTCTATTAGGTTTTGATTAAGTACGTCTTGGAATGATAATTTTTTTGTTTTTGTTTTGCAGGAACTGATTGAGTGGAATGCTCGGTATAAGGAGAAATTTGGATTTGTATTTCTTATATGCGCTTCTGGAAGGGGCTCGCCGGAAATTCTAGCTGAGTTGAAGGTGAGATAATGTGTATGATTTTTGAACCAGTTTTCTAGTTCGTTCTTCTGCAGCAAGTAGATTGAGTGCCTAGTTATAAATTAAGAAAATATGATGGCTTAGTAAACCAACTTTAGCTCAAAAGATTAAGTTGCAAATTTGAATGAATTCTTCATCATTCATGCATATTCTTTGAAATCTTCCAAATTATGTTTTTCCCTTAATTACAATAATTCTTGGCTAACCTCCTAAATCAACCAGTAATGTAACTTGTGCTATTTATCGCCACCCTTCTCAGCACAAACTCTTTAGGTTGCATGCCTATTACCTTTGCTACTATTACCTTTGCTATTTGAGTAAAGCATTCACCCCATATGGGTAGATGAAAATAACTGTGAGTTCAGGATGATTTCTACAAAATGAAACTGAATTCTACACATGGATTTGCTTGAATCTTCCTCGAAATGCTGGATTTTAGGGTATCCTTGTTATTGAATTGTCGTCGCAATATACTTTGTGGGTTCATCTTCAGATGATTACACCATTTAAGAAGTCTTTTAGGTCAAATGGGTTGATTTGTAGAACTGTTGTAGCTATATATTTTGCTTCACTAGTTGTAAAAGGTAAGATATGTTTTGAACTCCAAAGTGAAAGCACTATTGCTAAGTGAGACCATATTTCTTAAAGTGCCCATTCTTTCATTTGAGGAACCTAGACAAACTATTTTGCAAATCCAACAATTTCTAATTTATATAAAGAATTTGAAGGACTATTGTCTCATGGATATACTTAAGATTGCTTTTTCTAGATGATAGATAAATTGATATTCTTACCTCTATATCTTCTAATTATCTCAACAATATAGGCTATGGTGGGTCTTGTTGTGAGTCTGTGAAGAATTCCCAATAATTTTATTACAAAATTGGGATCCACATGATCTTGATCAACTTAAAATTTCCCGCCAAATGTATTAAAACAAACAAACTTGTGTGGTTCTTTTTAGAGATGATTTTCCTTCGTCTTTCTATGCACCTTTATGCTGGAGGATTAGATCGCTTCTTAAATCTACATTTCACAAGGCATGCTCTCTCTCTCTCTCTTTAAATTCTTTATTCATCAATTAATTTTAAATTATCCCCATAATTATTTGATTATCAGCATTTAAGGAAATAAATAAAACATCTCCACACATATTCTTCCTAGAAAGAGCATATTTGTAAGAAGATGGAGTTACTATGACCATGTAGTTTGTTTTATTCCATAGAAAGATTTTTTGAGTTTGTAGACTTTGTTTCTATAGCCTTCGATTTTTAATTGAGCCATCTTTATATAAATTTCAGTAATAGGAAGAAAAACTTGCAAATCTTTTCAGTTTATCTTTGACTTGTTTTGGAATGTAAGGAGACTTAGCACTTGAATATAGAACTGAGGTAAACAGGTCATGATATTCTCAGCCTTGAACTATGAGACTTACTTCATAGTGTTCTACTAAACCCGCTTGATTTTGGGCCTTTATATTAATCACCTTCTTTTTTATTTTTCTTAATTTCCAACTGTATTGTCGTTTGCCTCCTAAAGTTCATGTGAATGTTAGAAATATAGTGATGACACTTTTTAATATAACACTGCATTTAATATTTGTCATACCTTGGTTTAGCTTTTGGGTCACCTCTATCTCTGCCTAGATTTCTTCTTCTTGTTGAGTTTATCCGCACAGACCTTTTTTCTTGTTCGGTAGCAGCAGATTGATCACCGTCACAATCATAGTGACAATGCGACAATTGCTATATCCCTCTATTTTTTTTTCTAACATTTCCGAGCTTACTTTATGGGTTTGTGTTGCTTGCTGATGGTTTCCTCTTAATTTGTTGTCTGTGGGCATGCAAGAAATTCTTGAGAACTTTTCAATAGTCGCATCCTCTAAAATTTTGAACTCTTCAAATACAGTTACTACATGATCATCCATATCTCGTCTACTAGTCATAATGCGTGTCAGTTATACTTTGATCAGAAATAATATCTTTAATCTGAATATCCAATCTCAAATTAAATCTAATTGGTTTTCAAAGATTTAAATTCACCATGTGAGGTTTGTTGACCTTACTTTTTCACTTCTCTCTAAGAATTTTTTTAGTAGATGCTGTTCCTTTGATTTCTGGGCTTTGAAGATTTTTTTGTTGCATCCTTGTCCAATTTTTGGTAGATGACGCAAATGGCCTTGATGTACTTTCAATGGTTGGCTAATTTATCTTTCCATTCTTAAAGTAAATTCAATTTTCCATTAATTACATCGGAACAAAACACTTAATATGAAATTGTGAAGTAAAATATATTTACATTCCTTCAAAACCGAATAGACCCTTTAAATAGTGAGGGGGCAGAGAGTTGCTTTTTTCTAAAGTTTTAAGAATTTTCATGCAATTTATTAACTGTTTGTACCGTGTGGCAGAGACGTTTTGTCAACAGGCCCATTGTTGAGCTTGAGGCAGCAGCAGAGGAGGAGATGAAAATAATTGAGCTGCGCCTTAAAAAGCTTTTTGATTCTAAGTTGAGAACTAGCTCCTCACAAACAGCACAAGTATCTGCTGGTAAACATGAAGGTATTACCCAGGTCGTTTAAGTGCATGGCTCTGTTAATATCTGATAATGGTTATATCAATTGCATTTTTTATGCATACCTATTTTTTCTGATAACAAGGAGGTATCCCAACCGAAATATGTTGTCTTCTTCCTTTTTTGCATTTATGAATTAGGTTCTACTGTATCTCAATACTATTACTACCTTCTTATGCCACTGCACTCAGCTTGATTTTCTCAACTTATTCAACTACCGCGGCTCCCAGGTTTTTGATCAAGTTTTCATGGACGGCTTGTGCTTTGTTTCATTTTTCTTCTTGATATAGTTTAGCAACTAGCCTGAATATTTCACCAAGCCTGGAACTTTGACCTTTTTAATGGGAAGTCATTGTTGTTAATCAGACTTATTTTTATAGGTTTTTCTATATCATTATTTTGTTCAGAGAAATACTTTAGAGCTTTTTAAATTTTATGAAAAATATTTTTGAAGTAAGACTTATATAATTCATTGGCCTTTGCCAAATGAATATTGTCCTTATCGCCTGCAAAACAAAAAAAACATGGTTCTCAATTTTTTGATCAAGCTTTCATGGACAGCTGTGTTTGATTTTTCATTCTTTTTGAAAAGAGGGTACAGTTTAGTGATTAGCCTCCTGGTTAAATAAATATTTGAATTTTGAATCGAGTATAGGAAGCTTGTTGACCATCAGACTTTGAATAAATCTTCCCATTTTATTATTTTAAGTTCACGAGCAACGCTTTTGGTGCGTTTCAGATCAGTATTGCTTTGTAGCAGTATGGCTGATTTTGTCAGATTTTCTATGAGAAATGAAACTATCCATACTTACCCAGATTGATTGTCTTACTTTCTACTCAATTTCAGTCAGGACAAGGAGCCAGGACATTTGTTTTATCACCGTATAGTATAGTTTAGAAAAAAATGAGCAACATTGAAGACCTACAGCTATTACACTTCCTTGGGGCATCTCCAACCGAAAAATCCATTTTCCACTAAAATATAGTAAAACATCAAAATGCCATAAGTCAGCTCCGGTAGAACTGTATTTCTTTCTTCTTTCTGCGCTTCCTGTGAAAGTAACAATCTCTCTCCTCTTTTATGTGCTTTTCTCCTCTGTCACTCTCGTCTTTGGCAAATTTTGCAAACCAATTTTTGGCATCGCACTGTTTACCTACCGAATTTTAGCTTGAGATTTGGAGTTCGAATGTAACGAATGTCGGACGGCATACGGTTGTATGATCTTAGATGAAAAAATCTCCTCATATAGGTAGAATGTGAATGATGGCACTTGCTATGCGACTTGTTAGAATGCCATAGATTCTGTATACTTTTCTTGAAGTATATTGTTCTGGCAGTTGAAAAATGCAACTTCAAATACTTATAGGAATAATTTTGGCTTGCAACATCATTTTTCAGCTTCAATAAACTTTTATTGCTTGAAATGGTCTGTGGGAGTGTTATAAACATCTGGATAGAGGCTTATTGAGGTGCACCGATGTACTGTTCTGCATTTCATTATTCCATGCCAGTTATTCTTGTGCTGTGATGTAAATCAGTTTCTTCTTCTTGCTTTTTTCATTGTTATCAAATTGTGGCATCTTGAAAATTCTTTGGAGACTCTGAGGATGGGGATCTGGTCTCAGTTTGGCCAACTCTTTCACTAGACCGTTTATTTGGTCTATACGCCACATTTATTTCCAGGCTTAAACTCCACTCTATCCATTCACTGAACCTTGGCTTCTATTTTCCCATTTTCTTTCTTTCTTTCTTAGTATGAATTTGACAAATTCAGCCAGCTTCATGGTGTCTTCATCTTTATTGCTTTCCTTTCCTGAATGCACGCTTCACCATGGTAAAGCTTCTTGCTTTCTTGTTATACGAGCTGTAACAAGAGCAAAAAAATAAAAATAGAAAAAGGAAAATTTACATATATACCACTTTATACCATCCTATTTACATTTCTAATACCCGAAATTTTAATATTACATACCACCCTATGTTATTTTAATATCAAATATGACACTCATATTTCCTTCCTACCACCCATATATTTCATTTATATCACTCATATTTGATATGAAACTGAACTATGGGTCGTATGTATGTAATATTAAAGTTTTAGCAATTAAATATGTAAATAGAATAATATAGAGTGGTATGTATGTAAATCTTCAAAAAAAAAAAAAAAAATCATAAGCTCTACTGCTTTATCACAAATTTAATATTCCAATTGTTTTTCATTTATTAATCTCTAACTGTGGATTTGATTAGTTCAAAAAGATCGAATAGGCGTAATTGGAGGGCATCTTATGGCTGTTGCTAAGGTTCTTTCAGAAAAACCAACTGTAACTGCAGGTCGCACTCGCCCTCCCATCACCACACATGTTCTGGACACCGCTCGTGGCTCTCCAGCATCAGGCCTCGAAGTTCGACTGGAGATGTGGAAAGGAGCTCAGAGTTCTCCTTCAATTGCTGAAAGAGATTCAAGAAGCTGGGTATTACATGGCTCCTCAATCACAAATTCCGAAGGTCGCACCAGTCCTCTAATGGCGATAACTGATGACGTCGAGCCTGGATTTTATAGAATGAGCTTCAATACTGGTATTTATAACCCATCTGGCTTCTTCCCTTACGTCAGTATTGTCTTTGAGATTAGGGAATCACAGAAATCTGAGCATTTTCATGTCCCATTGCTGCTTTCACCCTTCTCTTTTTCCACATATCGTGGTAGTTAGAAGGGAGGAAGTTTGTTTGCATAAGGGAAGTAATTATAAAAATAATTTGGAAACTATGGCTTCTTGGGATTTTACTTGAGATGCATGATTGTAACAGCAATAAATACTATGTTTCAATTGCTTATGGTCCTGAAATTATGAAGATGAATTCAAATAAAACTAAGGCTTTGTTCGTGACGGTTTTTGTACTGCTTCTTAAAGTAACTTTTTAATATAAAAATTAAAAATTTTGTACTAAAAAAATTATTTTAAGAAGCTGTAAGAAAGCTATCTCAAACGAAGCATGGACATTGCTTTTGGTTGTGTGCAATTGTGCAAATTTGTCACATAAAGTCAACTATATGACTACACGTCCAATGAAAAGATGCCAGAACTATCATCTTACATATATGCATGCTTTGTTGACAGAAAGTTCACTTGAATAAAGTTATTGCAAAAAGTTTCTGTTTAGGTTTTTATATGGTACAAGGCTTTACCAGTTTTTTTTTTTTTGTTAAAGAAAGTCTAGCAGTGCAATAAAAATTTATGTAGGAGAGACTAAACACAAAATTTTGGTAGCAACCAGGGGCGGAACCAGATTTTGAGGAGTAATTAAGTATATGTATATATATATATAATGAAAATTTGTTTAAAAATAGTTTTTTTTTTTTAGCTTTATTTTTGATCTAAAAGCTTCTTCTGCAAGAGTTGGAAGCTATTAGCACATCTTCTCAAGAGTTGGAAGCTATTAGCACATATTCTCAAGAGTTGGAAGCTTAAAACTAAGTTATGTGAATGCAATAAATAAGAACAGAATCGACTAAGCTTCATGAAAAATTACAGACACTATGCAGTCGCAATACAGAAAATTAAAAAGTTAATAAAGCTAAATACATATGAGTGTAAAAAGACCACATCTTTAAAAAGATTTAGCAAAGAGTTGATCTACAATAAAGATAATTACTGTTCTAGAATCTAGGCTCACTTTCTATAATTACTTATAAATCACCAAAAAATTATCTTGATCGGGCATGAATCTTGAAGCAAGATCAAGTTGGAGACTTCAAATATTAAATTGGAGACCCATATTAACTCTGATTTCAACAAACTTATAACTTAACTGAATGTATCGGAAATACAAACCCAACGACACCAAATTCGACTCAATCCAAGCCCGAATGAGTCCAAATCCAAGACTTGGAGCATATTTAAAAGTTTCAAATCATAAATTGGATTACTAAACGGTTTCCAAATATGACATGCTTATAATCGAATCGAGCGACTCGACGAGACGAATCCAACGAGCCTAAGATCGCTGAATTTGATATCATTAGGACATTCGAATGTCCAGTAAACGATCCATAATTAAGGGGATTTAATATTAGTCATTCATTCAAATCACTCCCAAAGTACCATTGATTTTCCTCCTATTTATTGGCCATGCCAATATCATAAAACTATAAATAGACCCCTCATTTCTCATAGAGGGGGGAGGAAGGAGGACCAATGAAGAAAGAGAAGGAAAAAAGAGAAACCGAGTTCTCTAGCCATCAAATTCCTCCTCGACCACCGCCGGACTTCTACACGATAATCAACTGACATCGTACTTGCGCCCGTTGTCGGACTTTCGTTGGACTTCTACCCGACGCCAAACTTTCGTCCGTCTCCGAATTTTCGCCCGTCGTAGGACTTCTACACGACACCAAAATTCCATCAATCTCTGAACTTCAGTCTATCACCAGACTTCTACCCTATGCTCCATAACTTGCTCCCATATTTTTAAAGTATAACACATTAACTTAATTCCTCTATAATTCACAAAATCTTGTGCAACACCTGTATTCTATAAATATGAATTAACATACTCATGCTTCACTTGTATGGCATCTTTTTAGCTTTTAAAACAATACTAAAAAGTTTAGTAAGCCAAGAAATTCCTTCATATCCTAAGTATTTCCACACCTCTATTGGAATATCATAAGGTCCAACAGCTTTTCCACACTTCATTTCTTTAAAACCTCTCTAACTTCAATTTTACTAATACGCCGATAAAAAAAGAAATCTTTATTTTCATTTAGGGTGCTAAGGTCACTAAAAACAGTCGTATTTTCACATTATTTATTAAAAAGTTTAGCAAAATATCTCATCCACATTTGTTGAATATCATATTCTAAGAAAAATACTTTTTAATCTTCATCCTTAATACACTTCATTTGAACTAAATCCTTACCACTCCTCTCTCTTTAGTTGACTAACTCATACATATATTTTTCTCCCTCAATATTTAATATATTATATAAATCATTAAAAGCTAAGACATTTGCATTACTTTTTAAATTCTTTATGTGCCTCTTTATATCTTTCTCAATTATCAGAAATTCTACATTTAAACAAATTTTTATAACAAATCTTTTTTTTTTTCTTTTTTTGCACATTTAGATTCCATCACCAAATATTTTTAATACTAGAAGCTTTTCCCTTTGATACTCCAAGCACATTCTTTTGTGATATTTTTAATATCACTAGCCACTTTATCCCACATAACATTAGCATCTTCATGCACAAACAAAATATTAAGATCTAAAATCTTACACACAATTTTTTTTGTTATTATTCTTTAAATGCCCCCATCTAGGGGTGCAACCGAGTCAAGCCGGCTCGCGAGCCGGCTTGGGCTCGACTCGGTAACAAGCTCGACGAGCCGAGCTAATCGAGCTCGCCAGTTGAGCTCGAACACAGTTTCGAGCTCGAGCTCGAATAGGCATCGGACTTGACTCGTCGACTTGATGAGTAGCTCGACTGGGCGGGATTCATGGGAACGAGCTCGAGATAACGACGGTAGATCGAATCTCGAAGGCAAAACTCGCAATGGACACAATGACAATGGCAGAGCTCGGAACGGATGCGATGATGACAACGAAGCTCGGGATTGTGCTAGACCATAACTAACCTCGGGATTGAGCTCGATGATGACGAGGATGACGAATTAAGCTCGGAACGAATGCGAAGATGACGATGGAGCTCGGGATTGAGTTCGACCACGATGGACCTCGGGATTGAGCTCAACGATGGCGAGGATGACAGACTGAGCTCGGAACGGACGATGAAGATGATGGCGGAGCTCGGGAATGAGCTCGACCACGATGGACCTTAGGATTGAGCTCGACGATGATGAGGATGACAAACTGAGCTCGAAACGGACGATGACGACGATGGACTGAGCTCGACGACGACGACGGACTAAGCTCGACGCGATGACAACATTTTGAGCTCGGATTGAGCTCGACGAGGAGCTCGACGATCCGCTCGACATGAGACGAGTTGAGCTTGAGCTCAGATTTTGAGCTCGACTCGAGTTCGAGCTCGAGCTCAAGATCAATTTCTGGTAGTTGAGCTCGACTTGAACAGCCCCTGGCTCGAGCTCGACTCGACTCGTTTGCACCCCTGCCCCATCTAATCCTAGAATATCATTTTACTTTATTTTTTATTTTCTATCTCTTTATCTTAAAGTCCAAAACTAATAATCCATGTTTGACACATAAATTTTCACTCAGAATAATTTTACAATCTTTGCTATCTAAATAATCTAATTTCTTATAAGAAAATAATTAATCTGAGTTTTACCATATCCATTTTTATAAGTGATGAGATGTTCATATTTTTACTTAAAAAGGGTATTAGCAATTAAAAAATCATAAACTAAAGAAAAATCTAATATGATATTATCACCTTCATTTGTCGTTCCTAACCCATGACCACCATGAATGATTTTAAAATCATCCACCACTCTATCAACATGTCCATTTAAATCTCTTACAATAAAAACTTTTTCTACCAGAGGTATTTTTTGTATTAATTCTTATTAGTCATTCCAAAATTTTAATTTTGAACTTATATCAAACCTCTTTGACGAGCATAAGCACTTATAATATTAATAATCTTAGTATCAGCAATAATCTTTAAAGCTATAATTATATTTTCAATTCTATTAATTTTTATAACATTATCCTTCAAACTCTTATCTATAATAACAACTACACAATTTCTAGTACGACTCCTACCCGAATATCATAGTTTAAATCCTAAACTATCAATCTCCTTAACCTTCTATCTAATCCATTTAGTTTCTTGAATGCACAGAATATTTATATTCCTATGAATCTTAATATCTATTAATTTCATTAATTTTCATGTAAGGAAACCTATATTCCAAGTTCATATCCTAATTTTAGTTTCATGAACTAGCTTCTTTGCCCACATCCATCCTTGATGTGGGAATCCTTGCCTATTTAACACTGCACCTGGGCGTCGACGCAATAGCCCTTGCACACTTATCGCTGTATTCAAGTCATACAACGCGTCGCTTCCAGGGCACACCCTAGCATTAACATAATTTTTTTAAAGGATTCATGTTATGATTATTCAACAAGTTTTACGCTCGTTGTCACCTACCTAACGCAACCCTCTACTTTTCTCATCAAAGACTTAGGACCTGACAACGACAATGTTTGACAATCATCTAATAAAAAATAAAAAAATATTCTTATTTTAATTCCATCAACACTGATTTTCAAAAAGTTGCCATTCTTGATGTGATTGCCTAGCACACAAATCTTCCACCAAATTTGCATTCTTCATCTCGAGTCGGTGACCAAAATTTGAAGAACCTAAACCTAATACCTATAGGAAAAAAAAAAAAAAAAAAAAAAAACTAACAGAATGCTGATTATAGTATGAGAAATCAACAAGAATTCACCAAGACGATGGGAATGGAGAATCTGATGGTTTTGTAAAATGCAGATTGATAAGGAATTGCAGTAACAGGTTGCAGTCCCTCGTTCCTAATAGCAAAGCAGTGGACGGAATAGAATGGACAGGCTTTGGCGAAGGCAGGAATCAACAAGAGCACTAATTTGATATAATTCTGGATAAATTAAGAAGGTTAAGACACCATTGGAGTAGGTTTGGACTCCTTAAGTTCATAAAGAAGAAAATAAAAGAAGCAGAATTTCATTTCCCAAAAATCCAATTACAACCATATGGAGGTCTACATAAGCTTTTACAAAACCTGTTCAATGTAATCTGAAGTGCTGGATTGGTTGCTTAATAAGAAAAAGGAAATAAATAACTTATTAAATTAAAAAATGGTTCAGTTGGCTGCTGTCCTGAATCATGAGGGGTATTCTAAGTTCTTGATCCATTCTTCTCCTTGTTCTTGTACTATGGTTGAATCCAAGGGAATATGTTGTTGCTTAACAGTATCTTTGAAGTACAAAGTAAAGAAGTAGTTCAATTAAGTGAGAAGTACAACCTTGTGCAAATGTTTAACTCGGTAGCACAAACGCACAACCTTGTACAAGTAACGCAGAACTATGTAAAGAGACGTAAATCTCTGAGGAGCAATAAAAACATTCAGAATTAGAGGAAAAGGAAAAAACAGAGAAAAAAAGCAGATATGAAGCTTTAGCATACCACAGGATTTAGCATACCACAGGATGTGGAAAAATGTTGTAGGCATATAAGCAACTATGTTGGAACACAAAACATAGGTAAAAAATGAACAACAATGATAAAAACTAATTCAGCAGTAAAACCAAGCAGCAGCAACAATATCAAGCTTTTATCCCACTACGTAGGGTCAGCTACATGAATCTTTTTTCTCTGTCGTATTCTATTAAGAGTCAAATTCTCATTTAAATCTAATAAAGAAAGGTCATTTTTAATATTTTCTAACCAAGTCTTTTTAGGGATACCTCTACCTTTGTTAACATAAGTCAAATCTAATACATCTACTTTCCTAACTGGGTCATCGGAAGGCCACTGTTTTATGTAACCAAATCATCTAAGGCGACACTCTCTAATCTTATCTTCCACAGGAGCTACTCTAAACTTTTCACATATATGCAACAAACAGATGAGAAGTTCATCAAAAAGAAAGAACATAAACAGATCACAAACCAAAAAAAGTAATACTTTGAGAGAATTTAAAAGGACTGAACATTTCCCCTATTGGACCTAGTCTACCTAAGTTGGAGACAAAAGCAAACTTAGATTATATGTAACAATCCTCAAAATAAGATTGAATCGAGGCCTAGGCCTAATGGCGTAGAAGTGGCTGAACTAGATACATGGATAGCGATCTCACCAATGCCGCTATTTGAATCAATCCACCATAAATGTCCTGCTTGCAGCCTCAAAACATGTCAACATGTGCTCATTATTGTGAAATTCATACACCAAGATTCAAACTTCTCAAAGTTGTAGTACCTCTGAGATACCATCAAAATACTTACAACTCCGAATTAGATAAATAGTTGCACTTGAAAACCAGAAAACCAAAAAACAATGCTCATAAATTGAGGTTAGAGAGACAACAACAATGACAAACCTTTATCCCACAATGTGGGTTCGATTACAATAACTGTTTTTCTCCATTGTGAATCTACCTCTACCTTTCTTAACATAGGCCGGATTTGATACATCTACTATCTAATAGGGTTACCAGAAGAATGATGTTTTATGTGACCAAATCATCTACGGTGACTCTCTCTAATCTTATCTTCCACTATCATTGTTGGGTATCAAATCCTGGATGAGAAAAATGAAGGGTTCCGATAGGTACTTGACAACAAGCATTAAACTTGTAAAAAAACTAATATAGTATATTAATGAAACCAGAATTTTAGAAATAATCATGAGAAAAATAATGAAACTATTCTTAAAAAAGGTTTAAATGAAAAAATGAATTCTTGATGAGAATTGAAAAGCGTTCCCTGCTCTTATTTTTAATCAGAATAAAAGGAAATTAAAAAAATAATTAAAAAAAAACTTAACAAAGTGCTTAATCAAAAGATAGTTGAATCTAAAGGTTTCATTAAGGATCATACGAGAAACTTGAAATTGAAGAGAGATGTTTGGACATGGGGAAGATGTAGGACATTGAGAATCCTTCAATTGCTTTAGAAATCTAAACTATGGCCCTTCACTGGACTTTGCATACACCTACCCTCAGCAGTTGTGAGTCTCCACCATCCAATAACAAAAGTTCTTATCCTCGCACATATCAAATAAAAAAGTTATTAAGTTACTAGTTGACACAGCTTACTACAAAGTGCCAAAACTATTATTCACATAAAAAACAAGCGCTGCTGAAATTCAACAAGAACAACTACATATTTATTCAAGAAGCTTATTTCTCATCTAACAAATTACTTGAAAGGATAATACCAACGAAGGAGAATGGTTATAAAACCTAAATTATAGCTTCATTGACCTTGAATGAAAATATTAATTTCAGCTTACCCAAATACTGCCACAAGAAGAGTTGAATATATCCAAGTGGACCCAGTAAAATGTAGAATGTAAATACTCATCCATCTCTCCAAGTCAAGTTTCCTTGATAAACCTCTGAAATAATGTAAATTCTTGATCATCTCATGTTATATGCCAGGAGAAGCCTTATTGTTAGTCACGGTAGACTTGAGCATTTCTTGGAACGAGATCTAAGGTATAACGACCAAGCCTTCCAGTTCGATAAAGATTAAGTAACTTCAAAGCAACAGCATTATATCTGTTTTCTTCTGATTCATTTAAGATTCTTAAAGGTTCGCATAATGCAGTAAACGCAGCATCAATGAATCTTTCCATTTCTTCTTCTTTTTCTAGATGCAGCTTAAATGATGATATAGACTTGAAAAGTGTTTGGCGTACATTCCTGACAATGAAATCCTGTACACATTTGATTATGTTTTAGACATAGCGATTTTGTGAAAGATTGCTAATTTTTTAGATATGGTGACTACATTTTAAGTTTCTCATTTTAAATTCTCACTTAAATTTAAATTTGAAACAGACTATAGTAAATGGGCATTCCACAAAGTTTATTTAGGGTAGTTCTTTTCTTTCATAGTTTTGCTTTTCAGGGAATAGCCACAATTCTATACGGATATAACTTTTTACAATCAAATCAATAGAATGTGATAGTTGTAAGAAAATCATTATCTGACTTTCTCAAAAGAGAATTAAGGTTTCGTTTGGGATGGCTTTCTTACTGCTTTTTAAAGCAACTTTTTAGTACAAAATTTTTATTTTTTTACTAGAAAGCTTCTTTAAGAAACCGTAAGAAAGCCATCCCAAATGAAGCCTAGATCTTTAATAGCGACATAATTTTCAAAAAATATATTTTTCTCATCACATCTCTACAACTACTTTCACATAAGCTATAGCCAATCTATACAGATCCAAAATTTAGAATCTTTTATTCTTAAAATTGTAAAGTTTCAACTTGAAAATTAAATAAAAGTGCCTTTAAAGCTGACCTGTGTATGATCTGAATCATACAGTCTTCTTCTCTTTTGGGAAGAACCAACAAACTTTCTGGCTTGGCTGTCTGATGACAACATCTGATCACAAGCACATTTGAGGCCCTCCCAACGTTTATATGCATCTGAAGAGCTGAGGACAGCTAATAAAAACCGAGCAAGATTAGATTCACCTATCAGTGAATCCTTGATGGCACCTGAAACACAGGATAGATGGATGCATCAACTGAGTTAAATTTGCTGAGTAATATTAACAGAGTGTACGAAGCAACAAACCAGTCAAGGCAAGCTTGGAACCAGAGTCAGCATCAGCAATTTCAGCAGACAGAACACCTGGCGTGTCAAATACATATATGTTGGGATGGCTAGCAATCTGGAGAAAAGCGGACAAAGGTTATATGATTTACGATCAGCCTAGACAAGTAAGGGGATTTGTAATCAGGTTACGTAACTAGTTTCCTATCATCAAACACCTTTACAAATTTGCATGAAACTTTTTTTGTCAAATATTTGTTTAGGGGAATACTTTTAATAGTAACCACAGTAACATATCAGGTACACAAGAATATATAGGAAAAGCGACAAAAAAATCATTAGAAAGCTAGGAGGGACAATGAGTTGGGAGGATTATTATGATAGGAAATACTTGAATATTTTCAGTAAATCCTAATAGAAATAGGGGAAAACAACAATAGAATCACACAAAATTTGGTGGAAAAACTCTCCAAATTATAGTTGGATTGCAAAGAGAGAACTAACGGAAATAATGAAACAAAGATACAATTGATCCTCAATTCGAGAGGAGAATCGTCTCTCCCAATCTCTAGATGAGTCTAGAGCCCAAGACACCAAGAAGAACACTCACAAGAACACAATAATTAAAACATAACCCTAACCCTAATCTCCCTCACATACTTAAGGCATACAATTAAAACAATAAGACAAAAAGACCTAAGGGCCCATGCCGCCCCTCCTTTGGCTCCAAATTTGAATTTGAAATCAAGTGGACCCCGCCCGGCCCCTTAGATGGGGCCGGCTGGATTGGTCCACTAGGGGCTGGTCTAACGTATTACTCATTTAATTGTTGCTAAGCCTATTTTCTTTTGTTAAACTGCATATAATTTGGACATTCCATTGATTAAAACGTGTTTATGGTTTTCTGCAAAATTTGTCCACAATAGCAGGATCATTGTGCTTTAATGTTTTAACTATTGGCCACAAAAAATACCAAGATGTTAGTACACCCACCAACGAAAAACAGTAGGAAAAAGATGAAGTAGCAACCAATATAGTGCAATATTACAATACTTCAATATTATTGAAAATAGTTTAAATAAAAGAGAAAAACCGGAATGAGTATAATACATGATTTTTTGAAATAATTCTTTGAGATCACATTTCCTGAATGGTGGAAACATAGAGAAACAGCATTAATACCTGCTGAAATGTTACTTTCACCAAATTCAATCATATCTGGCACACACTGAAATTAACTCCTTAACAGTATCAGAGTTGAATCATATTTTGCACTTACTGAAATTAACTGTTTTACAGTATTAGAATAAAAAGAGAACTAATGAGTTCCAATAATGGCATCTAAAGTATTGAGATTGCTGTAAAAACTTTGCGATGCTGTAGATGGGATAAATGACAGAAGCTAGACGCCTCGTACCTTATAACTACTAATGTCTCTAGTCTCTCCAGGCTGTGGACTCACCACTGCGTGCTTCAATTTTCCTTTCTCTTCAAAACAGAAGCCATCAAAAGAGTTACCATCTAACTAACAGAAGAATATGGCTTAAAAATATAATATAAGCTTTGCCAAGTCATAAAGATTGAGAGATACCCCATTTATTTAAGCCTGTCATGAAATAGAGCAAGATCGACCGATACCTGCTGCATCCATCCTGCCAATGAGATGCATAGAATTGGCAATGACTGATTTTCCTACATTTGGAATCCCGACCAATAATACTGTTCCAGTTGCAGTATCCTTTATCTCATCAACTTTCAAGTCCTTGGTTCTTTTCTTTACAACATTTAACAGCTGCATTAAACAAGCACATAAATAAGATATCCCGGCATTCTTTTAATTATGGAGAACCTATTATACATTGAAGAAATCAGTTCAATTTGGTTCAATCTTTCCAAATTAGAACAATTCAAAATGGCAAACATGGCAGTTTATCACGGTGTACTTCATCTTTAACGGTCTGCTCAAAAAACTTTAGCTGCTAAAAAATAAAAAAGCTGTTTTTACCTGCTTGATACTATCATTGTTGTGGGAATTCACTCCAAGACAGATATGATTCTGCTTCTGAAAATGTATGGTCCACTCCTACAGATTATACACCCATACAAGATGTTGAGTCTAGTAATTAGGTTGTTAAGCCTAAGTAAATGTCCCAAGGCTACCAAGAGGGGGGTGAATTGGTAGTTTTTAAAAATTTTAAACCCTCTTAAAACTAATGTTGAACCGAAATGAAATTTTCTTTTAAAGTTTGTAGAAAATTGTTTTTCAACCACAGAGTTGTTAAAACAGAAATTTAAAATGCGGAAACGTAAAAGCAATAAAGTAAATGACACCAGATTTATAGTGGTTCGGTCTATAACCAGACCTACATCCACTCCTCAGAGGCACCCTCTGAGTATTGCACTAATACCACAAAGTGACTCTCCTTTAGCACCCACAGCAAGGCGGAGAAGCCTGTACAAAACCCTCTTTTCACCACTCCCCGGTGCGGCAGAGAACCGTCGTCCTTTTACACAATCCACAGTGCTGGCAGAGAACCGTCGTCCTTTTACACTCTCCTAGTGTGGGCAGAGAACCCTACAGCTGTTCACACTCTCCAAGTGTAGGCAGAGAACCTTCTTCCTTTTACACTCTCCTAGTGTAGGCAGAGAACCCACGGCTGTTCACACTCTCCAAGTGTCGGCAGAGAACCGGACCTTCTTGAATGATCTTCTCACAAGAACCTAGAAGAAAGAAAGAAAGGAGTGAAGAAATCCAATTTCACAAGTAGAGATTCTTACCTTAGCAATCCAAGTGAAGCCTTCTTGCTCCAATGGTAGGAATCCTCCTTTGAATGCTCTCTTCCACTCTCCCCTTGACTATTCTCTCAATAGGCACGAAGTTCAAGTGACAAAAAGATTGGGTGGCAGTCTAATTTGAAGTATTTATACAAAAGACAAGAAAAACCGCCCAAAAACTGCAAGTTTTCAATTCTGTACGCAGTGGATCGTCCGGTACGATCGTGGATCGTCCTGGACGATTTTACTTAAACGATCTGAAACGACCCAATTTGTATATGTGTACGAAATGACTTCGTACAGCTGATCGTCCTGTACGAACTAGGTTCGTCCAGTACGAACGGTTATTACAAGGTCGGTTCTAGAAACTGCTGAAAACTGTCCTAAGTCGGTTTATCGTTTGGACGAAAATTTGATCGTCTGGACGAAAATTTTCCAGAGAGCTGATCGTCCTGGACGATGATTTATTTCGTCTGGACGAAAATTTTCCAGAGCGCCCATCGCCGGGGACGATAATATGGTTTCGTCTGGACGAAAATTTTTCAGAGAGCTGTTCGTCCGGTACGAAATTTATTTTCGTCTGTACGAAAATTTTCCAGAGCGCCCATCGCCGGGGACGATATAAAAATTCGTCCTGGACGAATAGGACTTAGAAAAATTTTTCGAAGCAAGTTCCTATTCGTTCCAAATGCTCTATAGGAGATAACTGACAGATCGTCCAGTACGATATATATCGTCCTGTACGATCAGTATAGAATTTCAAGATCTCCTTAGTTTGTGTGTGTGATTTTATTCACTCAATTACAATCACTCCCTTTCAAAAATTAATTCAAAGAAAAGACACTTCAAATAAACAAAATTTCTCATGTTGAATTTGATTTGAAGTTTTCGTAGTCTGGAGTCTGATTTTCCTGAAATGTTAGTACACACAAGAGCAAGTGCAAATCTTCTAAATTGTTAGGAGATAATTATACATCTGAACAATAATGTTTGGAATCATCAAAAATACATAAGTTGCACAAATATAAATCATTCAAATAGCAACTATTCAAACAATCTCCCCCTTTTTGATGATGGCAAAACAATTATTATTAGTATGGTTTCAAGTTAAAACACTATCTCTTATCTCCTAAACTCCCCCTGAATTTATGAGTATATTAAAAATAAGGAGGCATTAAAGAACAAAAATTTTTGTTTTTCAAAAAAAATTTTAACACAGAAAAACATAAACCACAAACAAAAACATACAAACAAAAACATAAAAAAAAAATATACAAACAAAAACATAATAATTTCTCCCCCTTTTTGACAACAACAAAAAGTGAAGAAGAATAAGACAAGAAATGTAAATAATAATATGAAATTCATTGTTAAAATTTTAATCTAAATTGTGATTTGACATAGGGTATGCAATTTTAAACTAAAGATATTAGGTCAATCATAGAAATTCATAAAATTTATGAAAAGATATAACATTGTAAGTAAGAAGAATTTATGAAAGACATGATTCAATTTAGACATTTTGATTATTTGAAAATCATTACAAGTGAGATGTAAGAAACATTCTATATTTCAAAGTTCAATAGAATATAAATGAACATTAGATCAACTTGAATTAAGAGATTAAACGAAATTTGGAAAGAAGAGAATTACCTCATGTGGTGCTTTGCACATCTTTTCAAAGTTTTGGAGCACATTTTTGTGCATTTGTCTTTGGTTGGGCTTATTTTGTGCCTCTTTTTCACTTTGCAAATTTTTGCGAATCCCTTTTGATTTTTGTACATTTGTACAATTTTCAAGAGTAATTTGACCAATTCTTTCCAAAATCTATAATCTAACATTTCAAATATTTCTAGGTGCATAAATATCATTTGAGCATAGAAATACAAAATAAGATAACATCAAAATTGTAATAACAATATTAAATTTTATGTAGTCTAAATGAATAGACATGAACTTAAAAATTTTAACTACAACAAGTTATAAACAAATTATAAATTTAGAAAGTCTAGATTTTCTAATATAGATAATCTCATATTACAAACAAATTTGAGCACAATGTAGATTAAAAACAATATTAATGAAATTCATAAAGATTAGCCACATTTCAAAACAAATCTAAGACAAACAAACTTTCATTAATTAAAAAGAAAATTACATAAAAACATTGAACCAAAAAAAATAACAACAAAACAAAAAAAATACACCAGACACACATAAAAAAAAACTTCTACTGTTCTGGAGGAGGAGGAGGAGGAATGCCGCCAAAGAGATTGAAGTAGGAGGCCATTAACATTACATTGGTATTTATTTCATGAACTTCATCTCTAATATTACCAATGTCATGTTGCTGCTGCGTAAGATGAGCATCAAATTGATCAAACCTTTGATCAATGTGAGTCTCTAGTCTATCAAATCTCTCAATCAGATTCTGGTAATCTGATTGAGAAGCAGAAGCTTGCACTCCTTCTTCTTCTTCTTCTGAAGCACTATCATGTGCTTTTTCTTTTTCTTTTTCCTCCCTGAAGAGCAGTCTGAAAGATGCATCGTTGTAATAAACTGGCTCTTCATATTCCTCATCAGGATGGACTATATTGTACTTCTTCTCCAAAACATAACAAATCAAGTGCCCTAAAGAAATATTCTTCTTCCTTTTCTGATTAGGATGTCCTATTTCTGAAAGCCCATAGATATGATCTAGGATGAGTTGGGCTTCATCAATAGGTTGTCTTTTCATGATTAAAAAAGTTAGACAAGAAAGAAGAGGAGTAATGTTAATCCTATCACCAGCTTTAGGAATAATTGAGGATCTAAGGATATGCTGGATGATTCGGGCATCTTGGGTCATACCGGCCACTCTAGCAACATGATTGTCAATTCCATTTTCTCTAATTACCCTATTGATTTCATACCAATGGAAGACGTTTTCTGACATTAGGGTGTGAGCTCTATATCCTTCAGTCCTTAAGTTTAAAAATGCACCAAGGTCGTGCTTGGTGATCTCAACTTTTTTCTTAAAAACAAAAGAACTAATGATAGAGTGGTCAGAATTGAAACTCATGTTGGCTAGGAAGTAATGGAAGGTTTGCTTATTGTAGAAGTGGACAAGAGAGAGAATGAAATGAAATTGGGTTGAGGCAAAGAGGTGTAATACCCGAAATTTCAACTCCGTTTGGATAAGAATGCGAGACGGAGTGATTTTTGCAGAAGCAAAACGAGGAAAAGATTCCTCATTTGCTTTGGAAAGGAAGTTGTCTGGAGCATTCCTGTTGGGTTTCTTCACCAAAACTTTTTGTCTCTTGCTAGAGGAGGCCATAGTTGATTTGATGTAGAAAGGGATTGAAAAAGATGTTTGAAAGTGTGATTTTCAAGTTTGAAAGCCCTCATATTTAAGGAAAAACGATATGTTCGTCCTGGACGAAAATATTCGTCCTGGACGAAAAATTATCGTTCGTCTGGACGAAGTAATTTCGTACAGACGATCCAATTCGTCCAAAATGTAACGGCTTTTCGTATTCAACACAACTTACGATGCGTCCCTTCGTACAGGCTTTTTGACTTGACCGATCGTACATACGAAAATATTTCGTACAGACGATCAGAAAAGCGTTTCGTTTTAATGACTCTTGAAAACCGTCCCCTACAATGAATCGACACATGTTCGTACATACGAAAAAATTTCGTACAGACGAAAATCGTATTAAAAACTGTCTTATCCACTCAACCGCTGCATTCAATCGTCCCGACGTTTGAGAAAAAAAAAAAATTCGTACTGGACGATCACAGATCGTACAGACGATCCAATAAAAAACTGCTCTCAAAACGGTTTAAATTCGCGCAAACTGTTTCTTAACACATCGTCCTGTACGAAAAATTTCGTCCTGGACGATTTCCTCCAAAAACAATTTTTAATTTTGACTTTTTTAATTTAACAAAATAAACAAAAACAATAAAAATAATAAAAAAAAAACAGAAAAACATAAGATACAATCATACATCCAAAAACAATTCATTCAAAAACACACAAAATTCACAAAATCACAAAAACAAAATACAACAAGTATCAATGTTGCAAAGACATTTTGATTAAGCATTCAAATCAATAACACCAAGCCTTGTTCTTAAAGTACTGAAGGTATCAAAGGCTAAAGGTTTTGTAAAAATGTCTGCAAGTTGATTTTCAGTTGAAACATGAATGAGTTCAATTTCTCCTTTGGATACATGATCCCTTATGAAATGATGCCTTATATCAATGTGTTTGGTTCTAGAATGTTGAATAGGATTTTTGGAAATGCAAATAGCACTAGTATTGTCACAATAAATTGGAATAGTGCCTATAGTTAATCCTAAGTCAATCAACTGTTGTTTTAACCAAAGTACTTGTGCCACACAACTTCCTAATGCAATGTATTCTGCTTCTGCAGTAGATAGTGCCACTGAATTTTGTTTTCTACTAGACCATGAAACTAATGAATTTCCAATGAATTGACATGTTCCAGAAGTGCTTTTCCTATCCACTCTACAGCCTGCAAAGTCAGAATCTGAGTAACCTATAATTTCAAATGAAGAGCTAAACTTAGGATACCAAATTCCTAAGTTTTGAGTTCCTAGTAGATATCTTAAAATCCTTTTCACTGCTGTCAAATGTGATTCTTTTGGATCTGATTGAAATCTAGCACATAAGCAAACACTAAACATAATATCTGGTCGGCTAGCAGTCAAGTAAAGTAAAGATCCAATTATCCCTCTAAATTTCTTTTGATCAACAGATTTTCCCTTAAGGTCTTTATCTAACTGAACTGAAGAACTCATTGGTGTACTAACAGGTTTAGCATTGTCCATTTCATATTTTTTGAGGATGTCCTTAATATATTTGGTTTGACTAAGAAAAGTACCTTCCTCAAGTTGCTTAATGCTAAAACCTAGAAAGTAATTTAAATCTCCCATTAGACTCATTTCAAATTCACTACTCATTGTTTTAGAAAAATCATCACAAAGATGTTTATTTGAAGATCCAAAGATGATGTCATCCACATAAATTTGAACAATAAGTATATCCTTTCCAATTTTCCTTAAAAAGAGAGTTGTATCCACACTTCCTTTTTCAAAAGATCTTTCAAGTAGGAAGGTGCTTAACCTCTCATACCAAGCCCTAGGTGCCTGTTTCAATCCATATAATGCCTTTTTTAATTTGAAAACATGATTTGGAAATTTAGAGTTTTCAAAACCTGGAGGTTGTTCTACAAAAACATCTTCTTCAATTACTCCATTTAAAAAGGCACTTTTGACATCCATTTGAAACAATTTAAAACCTTTAAAACAGGCAAAGGCTAGTAAAACCCTAATTGCTTCAAGTCTAGCTACAGGAGCAAAAGTTTCCTCAAAATCAATTCCTTCAATTTGATTATACCCCTTAGCTACTAATCTAGCCTTATTTCTAATGACTACTCCTGAGTCATTCATTTTATTTTTGAACACCCACTTGGTTCCTACAACACTTTGATCTTTTGGCCTTGTAGTTAGTTCCCAAACTTTATTTCTTACAAATTGATTTAACTCTTCTTGCATGGCCAATATCCAAAATTCATCTGAAAGTGCTTGATCAATGTTAGTGGGTTCAACAGTTGAAATAAAGGCTGAATGATTGACTTCCTTGTTTAATCCATGCCTAGTTCTAACACCCTCACTTGGTTCACCTATGATTAATTCCTTTGGGTGGTTTTTAGAAAATCTCAAATCTCTAGGCAAAGGGTCTTCTCTTTCTAAATTTTCTTCCACATTTTCTTCCAAATTTAATCTATCTATCTTTTGGGAGTTTTCTTCAATTTCTTCTTCAACAACTTTTGGCTCTTCCATGTTTCCATTTTCATCAAAAACAACATGTGTGGTTTCTTCAATGACTAAAGTTCTTTTGTTGAATACTCTATAAGATTTTCCAGCACTTGAATATCCAACAAAAATTCCTTCATCTGATTTTGGATCAAATTTTCCTAAGGCAGATTTTCCATTATTATGTATGAACACCTTGCAACCAAATACATGCAAATGAGACAAATTTGGTGTTCTACCTTTTAGCAACTCATAGGGTGTTTTATTCAAATTTGATCTCACATTCACCCTATTCAGAACATAGCATGCAGTGCTAACCGCCTCAGCCCAAAAATATCTAGGAAGTGAGTATTCTGCTAACATTGCTCGGGCGGCTTCTATTAATGTTCTGTTCTTTCTTTCAACTACTCCATTTTGTTGAGGAGTTCTAGGTGCAGAAAAATTGTGATCAATCCCATTTTCTTTACAGAAATCTTCAAATCTTTCATTTTCAAATTCTCCTCCATGATCACTTTGTATACAAATTATTTCACATCCTAGTTTTCTTTGTATCCAAGTTGAAAAATTTCTGAATTCCTCAAATGATTCACTTTTATGAAAAAGAAACTTAACCCAGGTGAATCTTGAAAAATCATCTACTATAACAAATCCATATATCTTTCCTCCTAGACTAACAGTGCTTACTGGTCCAAAAAGATCCATGTGTAGAATTTCTAAAGGTTTACTGGTCCTAAGATCTTTAATGGACTTAAAAGAGGACTTCACTTGTTTTCCTAATTGACATGCATCACACAAATGGTCCTTAGTAAAGTCTAGTTTAGATATTCCTCTCACCAAATTCTTTTGGGTAATTTTTCTAAGATTTTTCATA
This sequence comes from Dendrobium huoshanense, assembly GCA_016618105.1. NCBI lineage: Eukaryota > Viridiplantae > Streptophyta > Magnoliopsida > Asparagales > Orchidaceae > Dendrobium > Dendrobium huoshanense. Next base: position 59,797,927 of record CM028345.1, read on the forward strand.
CTAGAATGACAAAGTCTCCTATGCCAAAGCCATGATTCATCAGAAACAGTTTTCAAACAAAAAGCAGTAGGAGATTGAATACAATTTAAATCTAGCATGTAAACATTGTTCACCCTTTTTCCATTTAAAACAATTTTTCCATTTAGGCTAATTATGCAGCTAGTAGGTAAAAATTTTACATTATAGCCCTTATCACAAAGCTGACTTATGCTAAGCAAATTATGTTTCAAGCCTTCAACTAATAAAACATTATCTATGAAAAAGTTTTTCAAGTTTCCAATCATACCTGATCCAACCACTTTCTTTGTGGTATTATCTCCAAGTGTAACCTTGCCTCCACTCCTGGCTTCCAGCGTTATGAATTGAGCAGTATCTCCAGTCATGTGCTTAGAACATCCGCTGTCCAGGTACCATATACTCTCACGAGGTCTTGTGTGAGAGTATACCTGCAAAATTCTCAAATGTTAGACCTGGGAACCCAAACTAGTTTGGGTTCACCTTTATGAAATTTATAATCAGATGCATGTGTGATATGTCTAGGTTTATGCATCTTAATTCTCCACACCAAATTAGATTTAATCTTTAAAGTGCAGGTGTGAGATATATGTCCCAAAAATCCACAATTGTTACATTTAACATTAGGAAAAATATTCCTATGTTTTCTCTCATATGATTGTCTTCTAAGGGATTTCATGAATTTAGGATAATATTTAGGATTTGTAAAATCTTCAAGTTTAGGGGGGTTCCTATTATCCTCAAGAGCTCTTATAGTAAGTTTGTAAAATGAATTCATTTCCTCCAAGATTCGATTTGTATAACTTACCCTATATGTCTTGTGTTCAGATTCATCCTTAAATTTCTCAAATTCTTTTTCAAGTTCAGCATAGGATGATTTTAAATTCTCAAAATTTTTATTCAAGTCATCATATTCATCAAGTAGTTTCATGTGGTTGCTATCAATTAAAGCATGATCTTTCCTAAGGATTTCGTGTTCCTTATTAAGCTCTTCCAATTCTAAAACTATACAAGCATGCATCTTTTTAGTTTTCCTATATGCATCATGCATGTGTTCAGAAACTTCAAACAATTCATTATAAGTTAAATCACATACCTCTTCTTGATCTGATTGTTCAGCTTTATCTGCCATCAAGCAAAGGTTGGTGACTTCTTCTTCTTTATCAGTCTCAGATGAGTCTGAAGCTGAGTCCGCCCAAAAAGCCTTTTGAAACTTCTTCTTGCCCTTCTTTACCATTGGTTTCTCCTCTACCTTCTCCTTGCTAGGAGAGGCTTTGAGTTTTGGACAGTCAGTCTTTATATGGCCTGGTTTCCTGCATTCATAACAAATTACTTCATTAGAAACCTTGCCATTTCTATTATACTTACCTCTATTCCATTGCTGGCGTCTCTTCTGCTTCCTCTTTAAAAAGCTTTTGAATTGTCTAGTCATCAGTGCTATATCATCTTCATCCTCAGGTTGTGAGTGTTCACTTTCTGACTCTTCCACATTTAGTGCAATATTCTTGTCCTTTCTTGGTTCACCTGCATCAATCTTTCTTTGACTTACTCCTTGCTCGTAAGCAATGAGTGAACCAAGAAGATTGTCAATAGAATAAATGTTCAGATCTTTTGACTCTGTAATTGCAGTAATTTTAGCATCGTATGCAGTAGGTAAACAACGAAGAATCTTATTAACCATTTCAGCATTAGTTAATTCCCTACCAAGTGCATGCAAAGAGGTGACAATTTGAGTGAATCTTGTGTACATGTCAGATATAGATTCATTAGGTTTCATGCGAAATAGTTCGTAGTCATGTAACAAGATATTTAGCCTAGATTGCTTAACCTCATTTGTCCCTTCATAAGTAATACAAAGTCTATCCCATATGTCTTTTCCGCTTTTACAAGTAGAAACTCGCATGTAGTCTTCAGATTTTAAAGCACAAAAGAAACTATTTAAACATTTTGCATTTAATTGTGCTAAGTCACGTTCTTCAATAGTCCAATCCGCATAGGGTGCATCTACCCTAATTCCATCAACTAATCTAGTTGGTTTTGTGTAACCTTCCTGGACTAACATCCACATGCGATAGTCAAGTGACTGTAAGAAAGTAGACATGCGTGTTTTCCAAAAATCAAAAGGAATATTGTCAAACAGTGGAGGTCTAGTGATAGAGTAACCCTCAGGAGTGTTTCGGTTTCCAAATGTAGCCATCTACGTTAATCAAAAAGTAGTTCAAACTTATGATTTTGAAACTATGCTCTGATACCACTTGTTGAGTCTAGTAATTAGGTTGTTAAGCCTAAGTAAATGTCCCAAGGCTACCAAGAGGGGGGTGAATTGGTAGTTTTTAAAAATTTTAAACCCTCTTAAAACTAATGTTGAACCGAAATGAAATTTTCTTTTAAAGTTTGTAGAAAATTGTTTTTCAACCACAGAGTTGTTAAAACAGAAATTTAAAATGCGGAAACGTAAAAGCAATAAAGTAAATGACACCAGATTTATAGTGGTTCGGTCTATAACCAGACCTACATCCACTCCTCAGAGGCACCCTCTGAGTATTGCACTAATACCACAAAGTGACTCTCCTTTAGCACCCACAGCAAGGCGGAGAAGCCTGTACAAAACCCTCTTTTCACCACTCCCCGGTGCGGCAGAGAACCGTCGTCCTTTTACACAATCCACAGTGCTGGCAGAGAACCGTCGTCCTTTTACACTCTCCTAGTGTGGGCAGAGAACCCTACAGCTGTTCACACTCTCCAAGTGTAGGCAGAGAACCTTCTTCCTTTTACACTCTCCTAGTGTAGGCAGAGAACCCACGGCTGTTCACACTCTCCAAGTGTCGGCAGAGAACCGGACCTTCTTGAATGATCTTCTCACAAGAACCTAGAAGAAAGAAAGAAAGGAGTGAAGAAATCCAATTTCACAAGTAGAGATTCTTACCTTAGCAATCCAAGTGAAGCCTTCTTGCTCCAATGGTAGGAATCCTCCTTTGAATGCTCTCTTCCACTCTCCCCTTGACTATTCTCTCAATAGGCACGAAGTTCAAGTGACAAAAAGATTGGGTGGCAGTCTAATTTGAAGTATTTATACAAAAGACAAGAAAAACCGCCCAAAAACTGCAAGTTTTCAATTCTGTACGCAGTGGATCGTCCGGTACGATCGTGGATCGTCCTGGACGATTTTACTTAAACGATCTGAAACGACCCAATTTGTATATGTGTACGAAATGACTTCGTACAGCTGATCGTCCTGTACGAACTAGGTTCGTCCAGTACGAACGGTTATTACAAGGTCGGTTCTAGAAACTGCTGAAAACTGTCCTAAGTCGGTTTATCGTTTGGACGAAAATTTGATCGTCTGGACGAAAATTTTCCAGAGAGCTGATCGTCCTGGACGATGATTTATTTCGTCTGGACGAAAATTTTTCAGAGCGCCCATCGCCGGGGACGATAATATGGTTTCGTCTGGACGAAAATTTTTCAGAGAGCTGTTCGTCCGGTACGAAATTTATTTTCGTCTGTACGAAAATTTTCCAGAGCGCCCATCGCCGGGGACGATATAAAAATTCGTCCTGGACGAATAGGACTTAGAAAAATTTTTCGAAGCAAGTTCCTATTCGTTCCAAATGCTCTATAGGAGATAACTGACAGATCGTCCAGTACGATATATATCGTCCTGTACGATCAGTATAGAATTTCAAGATCTCCTTAGTTTGTGTGTGTGATTTTATTCACTCAATTACAATCACTCCCTTTCAAAAATTAATTCAAAGAAAAGACACTTCAAATAAACAAAATTTCTCATGTTGAATTTGATTTGAAGTTTTCGTAGTCTGGAGTCTGATTTTCCTGAAATGTTAGTACACACAAGAGCAAGTGCAAATCTTCTAAATTGTTAGGAGATAATTATACATCTGAACAATAATGTTTGGAATCATCAAAAATACATAAGTTGCACAAATATAAATCATTCAAATAGCAACTATTCAAACACAAGAATTAAGATAAATATATTTGACATGGTCCACTCCTATTTGCAAAATTTTAGATGGTTTGGTCACATAAAATGATGGCATTCTGATGATCCGGTTAGTAAAGTAAATGTATCAGATTTGACTTATATTAAGAAAGGTAGAGGTAGACCTAAAAAGACTTGGTTAGAAAATATTAGAAATGGTCTTTCTTTATTAGATTTAAACGAGAATCTGATTTTTAACATGACACAATGGAGAAAAACGATTCATGTAGCTGACCCCACATAGTTAAAGTTTGATGTTATTGTTGTTGTTGTATATTTGACATGGGCAAACTTTGCAAATGTAAGAGATGCACTTGCAAATCGCATGGTCATGATGCATGTCACTTTCTACCGACCTCAGCTAAAAGCATGGCAAGATTATTCCAATCTTATAATGCGAACTTTAAAATTATAGATAAATATTAAATTAGCGGATCATAACTATAACCCAACATAATAAGTATACCTCCGTCCAAGAGCGATCTGCTAGATCCATCTTGTTTAGAATAATCATATGCTTACTGGAATGTATATCATGCCTAGCTGGTTCAAAAGCAGATGCAATGGGGATCTGCACATAAATTACGTATTAATTACATGTATAAATATCAAAGCAAAAATGAGATGACCAAAAGCCAGCCAAGAATGTGTAAGTTGAAAGAACTAAACATGAAGAACTATTTTGTGAGATAGTTGCTCAACATAAAAATACCTAGGACACATCTTCGGGAAGTCAATCAACATCACAAGTACTTCAATGGAGCGAAGAGAACTTTATCTGATAGTTAAAAAAAAAAAAAAGAGGAATGTATTGCGGTCATCCTAAGATTATTAATTTCGAGTGTCAGCCGCCAATTTTGACCATTTTCGCCCTTTTTGATTGCGAGGTGGTCTCATTTAGGCGAATTTGATGCCCCGATCGCAATAGAGCAATCCGTTTGGCGATCGGGGTTGTTTGACCCTTTAAGTGATGTATCGCGCCTGCCGGACGTCACTTGGATCGTCAAATCTGTCCTTTTTCGCACGTTTTCAGTGTGTGGGTCAACAATTATATTTTGAGTCGAGTGTCCTCACTTTTACAATTTTTTATATGTAAAACATTCTAGGGTCCTAAACTTACTGTAAACTACCTTTGCAGGTGTTGCATTTTCCTCCTATTAGAGAATCAATGGCAATACATGCCCTGTGTTGGTGACCCAGCATCGTTGTAATGAAGCACAAAATATAGCCAAAATTATCTTGTGCCTTTGTAGCATATCTAATAACTAATGACATCTTAATCTGTGAAACATGAGTACATCAACTTTTTGTAGGAAGATCAATCTAAAGTTGTTCCCTGATTGAGATCAACTTTGATTTATCGATGCACGGAAAGAAAAGGACAAATACAATCCTTCCACCCATTATGATGCCCTAATCGACTACACTAATATCTTCTCAATCGTCATTACTAATTATTTCCATGTTAGCATCCAAAACATCAATTTTTATTGTGCTACAAATCAATTTTAAAAATATATTGTGCCTACAGAGTAAACCTCATGTTTTGAAAGTTCTCAATATCCAGTGGACAAATTATCACTGATTGAAACCAAAACATCACAAAAATCCTCCATTTTAGCAATTAACTTTCTTTAACACTCTTGTGATAGCATTCATCAAACTTTCATTCTTTTGAAGGCACCAAATAAAGGACCATGCCCTGAAATTGTAGCATTCAACTATTGTCCAACATTACAAAAAAGGTTTCAGAGGCGCCCAACTTAAGCTTCGTTTGTGATAGCTTTCTTACTGTTTTCTAAAACAATTTTTTAGTACAAAAATTTTTAGAACTAATCATTTTTGTATTAGAAAACTACTTTAAAAAAAAGTTGTCCCAAACGAAACCTGAGTTAAACAGATTTCTATGCAACTTCCTAACCAAGATATGGCATTAAAAGGTTATTCTAGGTAATTCAAAAAGTATGTTTTCTGCCCCTAGAGATTGAAAATAACCATTATTTGAATTGCAAGATGAATAGAACATATGTTAAGCTGTTGAGCGTTTAGTATACTATAAAATTGTCATATTTACATCACACCAAGCCATATTTCTAAATGCAACCCAAGCAACAAATTACTTTCTAGAGAAGCATCTACAACACTAATGGCCAAGCCGCCCTTCAGTAAAAGCACAATTGAAATTGTTTAAACCTTAGCAATAGGTCTTTATAGTCTCTTGTACAATCAGAGAAAAAAAGAAAAAAAAAATCCCAAAGACAACAAGCCGCAATCAGATGCTAGCATCCCATTATATTGACTACTAAATACTTCTGAAAGCAAATGACATATAATTCTTCATCGTTTTCAAAACATATCATCTATTTCAAATGAAAAAGAAGGCTTTACAAATGGTTTCAGACGTTCAGGAATTTCATCAAATGCCTTGTAAGCAATGATTAAGGCTTCTAGCAGCAATGAACAAACAACTCAAAACAATCATTCAAAAACGAAGTCAGGAAAAAAATGATGCAGATAACCAGATAAATCTAAGAGGGGAGAGATCATACCCTCGCATCTCGCACCTCTACGACGAGATCAACCATAGAGATCCTCTCCCGGATCGCACGCTCAGCAGCAGCCATATGTGGCCCGTACCAGCCCCCGAATCCTTTCTTTTGCCCAATCTCCGTCACTACTGAGCCCAAGCGCTTCGAGATGGAACTGATCACTGTCATTGGTGGGAATAGAGGAGATTAAAATAAGAGCTTGAAGCTCTTCCGGAGATTTTGGAAAGCTCGAACGCCAAAGTGGGAATTTTTATTAGGTCCGGGCAATTGAAGTAGCGCTACATCCTACGTCCTACATAAGTCAATAAAATGTAGTCACATGCTCTTATTTTTTACCGCGCGGCCTGACGATTTGACCCGGAACGGAAACCGGTATTGCTATGTTCATGTATTGCTAGATATTGCTCGGTATTGCAAGATATTGCTTGACAATAACAAAAAATACCGCTCTGTCAAGACCAATACCGAGCAATACCTATCAAAACTGGGGTATTGCTCAGTATTGCTAGGTATTGGTCTTGACAAAATGGTTTTTCTCGTTACCGAGCAATACCGAGCAAAATCTAGCAATATCCTGGTATGTACAAATCAGCTAATACATAGCAATATTGGGTTTCGTTCCGGGTTGGGTCGTCGGGCCACGCCGTAAAAAGTAAGAGCACGTGGTGATATTTTATTGGCGTTCGGATGTAAAGTTACGTCAGGTGTCCGGACCTAATAAAAATTCCCACAGTGGAGGGCAAATTTTTAGACTAAGGCTCGGCTTTTTTTTTTTCATTTACAAAAAAAGTTTATTTTAAGAATCAATAAAAAAATATGTTCCAAATAAAACTTAAATATCATTAAGAAATAATTAATTGAATAAGTATGTAAAAAAGAAAAAAAAATTAAGAATAGATATAGTTTTACGTTGAATGGGAGACTAGCAGCCAAATAAGCTTGCTGACTCAGCTAGTTCGTTAGAATCATTTATAATGATAAAAAAATAAGTTTAATTCATGGGTGACTTATATTGATTATTTGTTTTTTTTAATAAATTTTATATTATTTTTATTATTGTACATATATTATATTATTATAAAAAATATATGTTTAATGTAAGTCGCTCATTTCACGGGCAACTTAAATTGATTATTATATTTTTTGAAAACTAAACTTTATATTATTTTATAGCTATTAAATTGACTCGATAATGGTGTATTTGTATTTGTATTTATGCTCCTATAATGAAGAGAATATTTTATATATTTTTAATAATAGTGCGTCACCAATTTATTGTCAAATCAGCTTAACATACCAGCACATTGATATTCGTGCGGAGTTGTAGAGCGAGAGTGATGGGTTATCGTGCTTAGGGAAAGCAACATTGGATACTGAGGTTATTGTTAGGCTTTTTTGTGGATACCTTTAGTGGATGTTGTTGAGAGAAAAATTTGAAGTGATTTGCATAGTTGAACTTCAATTATTTAAGGGGGGTTGTTATAGCATTGGAGGTGGACATTGAGTGTAGTTTCTCTAGTAGCTAGTTTATTTTTTTTGAAGTAGCTATCAGCCTTATCTTACCTTATATTCTACACAATGTATTGGCCGGATAATGAGAAGTCTCGTTGTTTATCGATGAAGGAGTTGGTAGACATCATCAGCAGATGAATGCATGAGTGTATGTCAAGGTGTTCTGACAATATGCTTAAGCAACAAGTTAGGGATAACAAGATATTCAGATGTTACATGCATGTATGGACGGAAGAAAGGGATCATATACTTTGATATTTGCATATAGAGGCGATGAAAGTAGACAACAACATAATTGAAAATTTCCTAAATACAAGAGGTTAAAAATATTTGGAAAGAAAGCTTTTTCTTTAGAAAGATTGACACATTGTTAGTGATCACATTCTTCAAATGTGTTTTCATAAGGTACGCCATGACAGCGAAGGTGGGAGTTCGAATGTTGTTGAAAGGCAATCATGTGATATGGATAATCTCATTCTTTACTGACCTTGGGATCCAACTGAGGAAGCTGAACAAGCAAACAAAGAATAAAAAAATTTCTGACTGGAGGTAAGTGAAGGAAGGTTTTAAACCTCACTGATTGACAAGACTTGCAGTATGAGTTTCAATTTCAGTTTGCTTGTTGTCCTACACAAAGTTAACTCCATGCACGTATACAGTAGCTACTAAAGGAGCAATAATAGCAAATCACCTTTATGTTTTTTGTAAGGTTAGGTGTTCTTTTTAATGTGTACATTCTAAAAATGAATATTATATCAATAACATGTGAGAGGACATTTTATTTTCTAACCATAAGTATCTACATATGTTACTAAGTTCCTCTTTAGATTCATGAAGCTGAGTGTAAAGGGTACAATCTGAATATAGATTTGTGACAAACCTAATGTTCTCTATCAGGAATTACGTGAAATTGATCTGAGTATGTTTGTCTGAAGTTCCCCAAAGTATACTACTCTAAGGCATACAGAAGATGAATTTACCTAAGTGTGGCAACACAACCAATCACATGTGAACAAGACATCTGATAATTAACTATTTTTCCACCAGTGCATACAAAGTTGCTGTCAGGTCCTGAGTCAACCTTGTGGGATCTTAATTACATATCAAATACTTGAAATTCATGCATACTAATTGTGTTGTAGACAAGCTACTATGATTTTTTTTTATTTGAAACAACAACAACAAATTGAACATTAATTCATGATGGGATATCCAACTCTAATTTTACAAATTTTAATAGATTTTTAATAAACTTTAACTAAACTGTCTAATTTTACTAAATTTATGAGACATGGATATTGAAAAAACCGGCACAAATTGCAACCAATATTATACACAAATTTGAAGAACTTAATCATTATTCTACACAAATTATTTTGCACAAATTCTCAACCCTCAAATCATCTACAAATTTGTTTTTACACAAATTATTAAATACAAATTTAATTTTAACTTTTCTAAATAAAAAAAAACGTTACAAATCTTCCTCATAACTTATTCTAAACATTTTTTGTTTCGTTTGGGATTACTTTCTTGCCGCTTCTTAAAACAAATTTTTAGTAAAACAAATTAAATTTTTTACTAAAAAACTGCTTTAAGAAGCAGTAAGAAAGTCATTCAAAACGAAACCTTTATATACACCTAAATAATTCCACCAACAAATCATGGATATGTACAAAAGAATTTCATACAATTAATTCTACGCAAATTTGTTTTTAGCCATTTTAAAACAAGTAAATGTGACAGATCTTCCTAAGAAAAAATTATAATGTTGATGATTTTGCCAAAACTAATTCATCTCTTAAATCCCTAATCCAACTTCTACAGATCTTGCTTAATGAAACAAACAAAAAAAAAAGCCAACATTACCGTTTACGCGCAAAAAATACACAAATACAAATAATAGACTGCTAAAATAACTTTCAAATGGTAATAAATGCTAAATATGTTGGTCTTACACAACACAAAAGCTCCCAACTTCAAATATTTCAAGAACTACTGTATTACAAAAAAAAATTCTAATATGTGCTTACTATGGCTAAACTGTGTTTTTAAAAAATATTGAATCAGACTAAGCTGCCCGATCAACGGGCGGCTTTGATCGACTACGTCATCACCATGGCTCGACCTATTTGGCGATCAATTTAGCATTGACTTGTCCAAAAAGATAGCCAGTCCCCTGTTCAACGAGCGACTGTGGCTATTTTAAAACTAATTTTACACCTACGTATTCACTTAATTAATATCTTATAGGGGTGTCAATATTTGACACGACACGAAAACCCGACCCGAAAAATCTGGGTTGGACCCGGCCCTATTTAAAAACGGGTCGGGTTCGGGTTGACCCGAGGTTGCCACGGCTACTCGCGCCTGCCCGCGGTTGCCCGCGCCCTGCCTGACCCTGCCTGCACCGCACAGCTGCCGCTGCCCGCGGCCCCGCACGCTCCCGCGCTGCCCTCGGCCCCGCATGCGCCCGCCCTGCCCGCACGCGCGCGCCTGCCCTCGCGCTCGCCCGCTCCTGCCTCGCACTTGCCGCTCGCCCGCTCCTGCCTCGCACTTGCCCAGCCAGCGTCGCGCCCCGCATCCGCCCTGCTGCGCACCCGAGCTCGCGTCCCGTGTCGGGTCGGGTCAACCTGACAACCCGACGGGTCGGATCCGTGTCCGTGTTTTCGACTCGTTAGCCTACTCGGGTCGGGTTAGGGTCAACCCGATTGAACCCAGGTCAGTTCCGGGTTCTACCCGAACCCGACCCGTCCGTGACCCGAAATTGACACCCCTATTATCTTAAACGTAATTACTTTAAAAATTTGCCTAGTTGAGGTTCTCACACGCAATTCTCTCTCTCTCCACTTAAAACTATAATTATCAATTAAGGGTGTCAAAAAATAATCAAATCCATCAATCTAATTCGAAGCCGTTTTTCTCTATTCACTTAAAAGGATTATTATCTCTCTCTTACTTCACATAATTAAATGATACTTTAAATGAATTGTCAATCATCTTGTTTGATCTTTAAATTCTATATCATTATGTTGAGTTGTGAGGGCATGTTGATTAAGGCTTCGTTTGGAGTTCTATTTTATATAGCAGTATGAAAGCTGTCTCAAACGAAGCCGAAGAGTATTCTCTTCAACTTCAGATCTTTCATTCGATCATATTCGCAGCCTCCTCTGACCTAATTTATTGTTATCACCCAACTTCTCCAAAATCATATTTTCAAAATCAAAATCAAAATTAATAATATATAGTTCATGCATTTAGTTCAAAATCATTTGAAAAATCTACACATGAAATTATAAAATAAGTAATTTTCTTAAAAACTAAAATTTTGGAGATCATGCGGAGAAAAATTTTTAAAGGGTATTTACATATATATCATGAAATTCTTATATATTTACATATTTAAAATCTAAATTTTTATATTTACTTATATCAAATTTAAATATCTAAGGGTTCGTTTGGGGCGGCTTTTTTATTGTTTTCTAAAACGTAGTTATAGTGCAAAATTTTTTATTTTTGTATTAAAACTTCGTTTTAGAAAGCAATAAAAAAGCCGTCCCAAACGAAGCCTAAATCATATTGAAAAAGCTGCTAATATTAACTTATTTAAAATAAACATATTGTTTCTTCTACATTCTTTGATGGGTTTTAGACATTAAAATGATGTATAAGTACAAAGATTTAGCTGTTAGATATATAAAATAAATATATAAAACAAATAAATAATTTATGTTAAATGCATATACAAATCTATTCATTGATTTGCTTATTTGTGAGTCAAAGCCAAATAGAAGTTAAGCTCACTCAAAATTAGGCTTTGTTTTGAATAGCTTTCTTACTGTTTTCTAAAGCAACTTTTAGTACAAATTTTTTTTGAGCTATATATTTTTATACTAAAAAGTTGCTTTAGAAAACATTGATAAAGATGTCCAAAATGAAGCTTTAGGCTTCGTTTGGCACGGCTTTCTTATTATTTATTAAAGCAGCTTTCTAGTATAAAAATTAAATTTTTTTATGTGGAACATCATTAGCTAAATAAATCCATAGGAATAGTTTTTCTTTTAGTAGCTTAGGTGTGTGTTTTCTAGGAACTTTTATTACGTCCTCTGACCAGATGTAGCTCTACGTTCGGTCAGAGGATTGTTACTCGGTTTTTGCTCAGTATTTGATCGGTATTGCTAGGTATTGTTTGGTAATAATGAGGAATACCGCTCTGTGAAGATCAATACCGAGTAATACCGAGCAATGCCGAGCAATACCGAGCAATCCCAAAAAATACTGAGTTTTTTTAGAAAAAACTCAGTATTTTTTGGGATTGCTCGGTATTGCTAGGTATTTGGTCTTCACATAATGGTATTTCTCGTTATTGTTGGTATTGCTCGATATTTGCTCGGTATTTCTCGTTTTGTGCCTGCGATCTTAGTGCCGGCCGAATGTAGTTCTACATACGTTCACCGGACCAAATAAAAGTTCGTTTTCTAGAGTCTCCTATTATGCCTATATATACAATATATTGTAAGGAAAGAGGGTCAATTTGAAGCTTGGTGTTTGTATTTGTTCCCTGGATTGGAATTCTTTTCTTGCTAGTCTGATTTTTCCAACGATTGATCTCCCCACATCAATTTTTGTACTGAAAAACTGCTTTAAGAAACAATAAGAAAGCCGTCCCAAATGAAGCCTTAGTCTTTCACACTCTACTTGGTATATTTCTTTAGCAAAAAAGCAAGATAACGGATGACTCATCATCATAAAACATATTTTTTCTATCTATAAACAATCAAATAAGTGTGAAAACCACTTTAGGTGGAGGCTTCTTCCTTTAGAGATATGAGCATTCAAATATAATTAGTGTTAACTTCCTAATCATTTTATAATTTCCTTCCACTAATTTCTTGATTTATAATTAACAAGCAATAAATAAAATTATGGCAAACTTTAGATTGGGGGCTAAAAATTCATTCAAAGAGATGGAGGAGAATATTAAAATAAGATGAATGGTTAGATTTGAGGTTTTAAAGCACCCGAAGGAATCACTTCTGCATAAAGTTTTTCCTGCATTGTTTCAGTTGTCTAAGGATTCAGATTGCTTTGTTGCTCGCCAAATATGAAAGAGGACGTTGGAAATTTAAATTCAATAGTCATATGTTATGAGATAATATGAGAAATCTCCCCCTTAAAAAGACAATTTGGCCCTTCAAAAATGTATGCTTACACTAGTACTTTTCCTTAGAGGCAAGGAAATGAACAACTTTCTAAAATTTCAGAGTAAGAGGGAGAAATTGTTTGAATGCTTTCATAAGCACTAGTTGATGACAAGTGACATAAGATCCAAAATCCAACTAGAAATAGAAAATTATTCTGTGTGGACGCCGAATATAGAGCCCCATTCGGATTTGCTACAATACGCAGTAAATACTCAGTTGTGAGTATTTGCTGAGTATTTAGTGAGTATTTGATGATTTTTAGCGGAGTATTTGTTGAATATTAATTAAGTATTTGCTGATTTTTGCTGATTTACTGCTTATTTGCTCAGTATTTATTGCATATTTTAAATTAAATAATAAATACTCAATAAATAAACAACAATCCGAATGATCCTCTGAATTCGGAGTCCGCACAGAATAATTTCCCAGAGAGAAACTGTATCAGCACCTATCTAAAGAACATGAAATTCACTCCTCTTTAGTTGTTTCTATCAACTTATAAACATTTCTAAGTAGTGGCAGCTTAGTTTCACTTCACAGACATTGTTTGGTTGGAGTCTGAAGAACTAGTGGGGAAGAAAAGGTGGGCTTTGGCTTGATCCCTTCAAAAGGAGGATAACAAAGAAGTTTTTTTTGCCTTTCCAGATTCCTGGGCGGTGGTGCTTTAATTTTTTTGTATTTTTTTGATAGAAATTGCAAGATGAGGCAGATACGCTTTCATAGCTTTCATGAAACTTTTTAAGTAAACTTTCAAATTTCTTCTTGCTTTACTATTTTGCAAGGTACTTCTCATATTAAGTAGAACTATGTTTCCATATTCAGGACTCATTTTATTTTGTTTTTGTTCGATTTTTGTAGGATAAGTTCCTGTAAAGCAGCCGAGTGCGGTTTGGATAGAAAGTTCTGTATAGTTTTGTTTCCAAAATTTTGTTTTATGGACAATAGAAAGTTGATTCTCAAACAATTATAGGGTAGATTATGAAGGAAAAGAAACTACTTTACTTTGGATTCGTTTGGGATGATTTTTTTACTGTTTCTTAAAGCAATTTTCTCGTAGAAAAATTTTAATTTATGTACTAAAAAGCTGCTTTAAGAAGCAGTAACAAAGCCGCCCCAAACAAAGCTTTCATGACAACCAAATACGACATTAAAATGAAGCCATTGGGTTTATTTGATTGACTTATTTTTGTATTGTGTTTTTGGGCATAATTTCTTAAATCAATTTTGGCTTTTGCTTGGGACAGATTTTTTATTGCTTTGTTTTTCAAATTGCAACTGTATTTTTTTATTTGGCTATTATTTTTTGCTGTTTTTAAAAAGTTTTTGTGCATAGCAACTTTCAAAAAAATTATTTCCCCCTAACAGATGTACGACCACCTTAACAAAAAGCTACAATCATCCCAAATAGATCCTTTATATGGCAAAAAAATTATCCTACTTAAGGAGAATAACCTCTTAATTCCTACGAAAAAATTTTTAAAAAAAATTTATATATTTTTGTTAGCAAAATTTATCGAGAATAATCTCTTTCATCGACCATATATTTGACCCAAGTTTAATCATTTTTTATTTCATTCTAACCAGCAAAAGGTATGAGGACCCATGATTTGGCTGGGATCAAATGGTTCATTCAGTTTATGGTTCTTAGAGTCTCGTCGCCTTCTATCCTAGCTAAGAAAAGTTACTACAGCCGAACTCCAAACAACTATATGATGTAGCTGATTTGCTCCATTCGAACGGCAAAAAAATCACTAATCAGTGGAGGGTGAACAATGCGACGCTAATATTGGCGTAGTACTGTTCACCTACGCGATTTTTCTGTCTCAATCAGATTTGCCAAAGAAATGCGCGAAAGAGGAGAAAGACGGTTACCTTCGCAGAAGCATGCAAAATGGAGTTTGATTGGAGATAATCACGACATTTTTGAGTTTCACTGCATTTTGAAATGAAAAATGGGATTTTCGGTTGGAGATGAGATGCCCTTAGAGAGCAGGTGATTTTCAAATGAATCTGCATGACTGAGTGAGCTTTCTTATTGCAGGATACTACTGATACTTCTATTTGAGAGAGATTGATGATGAAATGGAGAGATTTCATGTAACGAGGAGATTATTATGACCATTGAAATTTTGTTTTAGTTTCACATCGTATTGTTAAAAAATGTTTATTTAGAAATACAAAATGGTTGACTTTTACCTATAAACTCTAATTTCCAGCTTAAAAATGAATTTAATCATTTATATTTGCCAACTGAATTTAATCACATTCTCTTAACATATTATTCCATCCAGAAAAATTTTCTGTCAGCCACTGTCACCACAAAAGCAAAAACAAACGCGTTAGGAGTTGTTTAATTGGGTTTCTTTTTATAAATAATGATTAACTTTATTCTAAAGTAGCTTTTTGAAGAGAAATTTCTTGAAAAGCATCTTATCTTCTGTAGTGCTGTAGGAAAAGTACTGTGAAACACCTATGAAATTTTCAGAAAGGATGGTTCAAAGTTGCTTTGTTACATCAGATACAGATAAATAAGCCTACAAAACTCATATAAATTAGAAAAAACTAACACTCAAATAGCAGAAAATTTAAACCTTCTTCATATAATTCAAGCTACATCCTCTTAAGAAGACAGAGATCATCAGACACCACTTGTAAAGTCTGATCATGGCTTCTCCAAGAACAAGCTTAGAAGGGGTTGCCTGAGAAAACTTTATTTATCATCTTATGTAAGTTCTATTAGTTCCTGAGTGCAATCAGTAAAAAGAGCCGCCTCAGAAACTCACCATTTACTCATCCAACCATATACTTCTGCAGCACAATTCAAAATTTCTCCACCATTATTTAAGGTATATAATCCTTCAAATCACGAACATTGAGCCATCTTCTTGTGACCATAAGTTCTGTTCATCGCCGCTTGCTTGACGACATAACGGTTCAATTATTCCTGCAATTCAGTTATTCAATTAAAATTAGTGATTTCCAAATGAAGTCTTATTAATTAATTACAGTTCTTCTTTGATGTGAAATGCAAATCCATATTCTTAAGAGTTCTTCAAAGTTTTAACTACCATTGCTTCTTGTAAGAAAGGAATTATCTGCAACCCAGTCAAGGCTCTGCAATGGCAAGCTTTCTTCGTTGTAGTAAATGTTCATTGAGTGCAGTGGGCTTGGGCAGATCGAAGATAAACAGTTTCTGTCGATCTGTTCAACTGAAAAGGCTTCATCTGTGAGGTTTGAGAAGGATGAAACCGGAGAAATGCCATTAGTTAGGCATGATTCTGTGGAAAAAGGAAACTGAACTGGGAAAAATTGCTCAGATATGTCCTCTTCTATAGTAAAGCCCTGAAATCCATATAAATACAACAAAAGCATGTCAATTACAATGCATCTTTGCTGCAAGCTCTATATATTTTGATATATATGATATGACTATGATTAGATGAATTATCTTATATGAAAGTTGTTGAATCTGAATTTCTTTCTGTGCGACTCCTTGAAAGAGAGGAGAGAGAGAGGAGAAAGAAGCCCTGTCATTCCAATAAGTAGAGAACTCAGGACAACAAGTTGTTGCCTTGAGTTTATCCTCTGACCCCTTATTTATAGGAAAAATTATTCTATGCGGAAGCAGAACCCCGTCCGAATGTGTAAGCCCGCGGCTCGATACGGCGGTACCGAGCGTCGGTACCGCGGCTCGGTATGACTGACGTGGCTTATTTTGATTGGTATACGGATGTAGAGCTGCGTTCAACATCCGCACAGAATAATCTCTCTAGTTATAGGCGAAGATAGAAGCAAGATATTACAGAAAAGTTACGTTAAAGATAAATCCATAAATTATAGAATACGACCGCGTGAAGACTTGTCATAAATTAATTGACCCCTAAGACTAACCTCTTTTAGTTGGTTCAATAATCTAGGACTCGGTCAAAATAGTATTAGAAGTACACAAGTGGAACAATATTCGACAAAAAAATCAGTGTCACTCAAATTGACTATGGTAGAAGCAATATCATATTAAAATGGTTAAATATGCAAATGCTCATTTCTTTTTTGGCTTCTTCATCAAAATTTCATGAATCTTACCGTAGAGACATCTGAAAGAACAAGCGGCGATTGGTGAGAAGCGTCCACCATAGCTAAGGCTAGCTCAAACTCTGTTTCTTTGAAAAAATTTGAATGAAATGGACCGTTGCTCACATCTAAGAGGCTTACCACTTGGGAGGAACTTCCTTCCAAGCTACTACTAGGGACCTTACTATTGTGTTTCCTCTTATTGGTTTTACTTGCCACAGAAGGTAGAACCCTCTTAAATTTAGCCTCTCCTTGATGCAAATGCTCATTTCTTTTCACTACACGGCACAGTGCATAACCTCCCTGCAGAAAAATAAGGAAAAGTTTTGAACTTAAACTTTTGAAATATAGCAATCATGTTCATTAGTACAGAAATTGAAATTGTACCAAGAAAGAAATATTTCCTTGAGGAAGATGTTCACAAAGACGATACTCATGCATTACCCAGTCAGTTCTTTCTCCTCCTGGAGCTCTTCCTCGGTAAAAAACAAGAGTTTTCCTCATTCCTTTAATGGAATTCTCGCAGGTGATTGTTCTATCTTTTCCAGTAGCCTTCCAATAACCTGAATTAGTTGCTCTATTGGTTCGAGATCCATTTGGATATTTTCGATCGCGTGGGCAGAAGAAGAACCATTCCATGTCTCTTTTTGGAAGGAATGATTTCTCTGCAAATATTATCAGAAAAGACTGAATGAAGAGCAAGAACACAAAGCATCATAAAGCTCATTGATATAGATGGAGAAAGTTCCCTCATTTTCTCTTTATTGTCTTCACATTAATCGATCTTTTTTTTTTTTCTAAGTATGATGAATTTCTCTGATGCAAATTTATGATTCTCAAACAGTAAATATATTTTTGCTTAAACAAAGAGCTGAAAAGCTATAATTTTTTACCTGGTAAATCCCATGGATCGAACTTATACAAGTCTACCACTGGAATTACTTCAAGCTCAATCTTTTGCCCATCCACTTTCCTCTTCAAGTAATATCCCACCAGTTCATCATCTGTGGGATGGAAGCGGAAACCAGGAGGCAAAGACATAGGACTCATTCTTCAAACAGATCTAAAGACTGTATAAATCTAGGGAAAGTAGAGGTACAAAGGGGAGCAGAGCAGTGTTTACAGAGACAACAATTTAAATTAGCTTACAAAAGTTACAAAACAGATAAATTTAAAAAAAATTATTTGCCGATACTATAACTGCTAAAGATTTGAAATATCCAAAAGTAGGAGCTTGTCTCAACTCGGAGCTTTTCTAGAATCAAGAAGAATTTCCAGAGGGCAACACTGTTGTGCAACAGAAGCATTATTCTCAGAACTTCAAAACCTTGAAGAGCAGAAAAAGAACCCAAAATCTACAATCTATGGAGATTTTGAGTGCAGGAAAACAATCAAAATTACATCTTTTGGTTAAAAAGATCTCAAATTTAGTCGGAATAACCAAGATGGTGCTGAGGAGCAAAGGAGATAGAGGTAGAGCTAACAGTTGAGGGCTTTTTATAGAGGAGGGAGACGTCAGCAGTAGCCGAAAGCCGCGTTTTGCTCTGAAGCGATCCCTTAACAGTTAAAATTTTCAAAAGGGAAAATATAGTCGGAGAATTTCACACTACTGTTCTGCCACCAAATTTTATTTTCCGTTACGTGGATCAGAAAAAATTAGAAAACTTGTGTAAGCTGAGTATTATATATATAACATTGCAGAGCAACTTTCTTAAAGCTCTCCGATATTAGTACATCGGGTTATAAAAAGATCTTTCTCATTATTACGGACTGTAATATTTATAGTAGTAGAGAGATAAAGAACTTAATGTTTTAGTTTTGAACGAAGATCCAACACACATACATATAAAAAGTATGTGCAAAAGTCATAAGAGACATTAAGATTTTTACTTGTAAAATCATGAAAAAAAGGAAAAAACTACTAAATCTGAAATAGTTGAAATGATTCTACTAGTATTTGTAGTCAATTATAAATGGTGCCCTTCATCGGGGGAAAGGCCTTGGCTCATGATATCATATATAACACATTATATAGTTAGGGTTGGAAGAATTCAATGATAAGAGAGTCATTCTCAAGAGAAAGTTGACATGTTCATTTGGTTGGCAGGACAATGGAGGTTGGAGGGATCATAATAGGCGTGCGATGAAGATCGTAGGGACTATAGTAAGCAGACGACGGTGGTCGAAGGGACCATAGTTGGCGGCCGACGGAGGTCGAACGTTGAAGGGATCATAATCCGCGGGCTACGGTGGTCGAAGGGACCATAGTCGGCGGGTTATGGAGGTCAGAGGGACCGTAGTCGGCGGGCGACGATGGTCAGAGGGATCGTAGTCGGCAAACAACGATGGTTGGAGGGGACATAGTCGGCGGGTGACGGAGGCCTGAGGGACCGTATTCGGTGGGTGACGGTGGTAAGACGGATTGTAGTTGGCGGGTGACAGAGGATCCTAGTCGGCGGACAACAGTGGTTGGAGAGAAACTAGTCGGCAGGCAACGTTGTTCTGATGGACCGTAGTCAGCGGGCGATAGAGATCATATGTACTGTAGTTAGCATGCGATAGATATTAGTGGGACTATAGTCGACAGTGGTCAGTTGTAGGAGGGACCATAGTTGGTGGAGGGACCATAATCAGAGGTGCGAATGAGGTCGGACATACTGTAGTTAGCGGGCGATGGAGGTCGGAGTGACTGTAGTTAGTGAGTAACAAACGTCGGAGGGAACTTAGTCGGCTGGCAATGGTGGTTGAATAGACCGTAGTCGACGAGCAACGTTGGTTGAATGGATCGTAGTCGGTGGGCGACAGTGATCGAAAGGACCATAGTCAGCTGGTGAAGGAGGTCAGACGGACCTTAGTCAGCGGGTGATATAGGTCAGAGTGATTGTAGTTTGTGGGAGACAGAGGTAGAAAGGAGGTAGTCGGTGGGAGATGGTAGTTGGAGGGATCATAGTTGGTAGGCGATGTTGGTTGGATGGATCGTAGTCGGCGGACGAAGGTGATAGAGAGACCGTATTTAGCAGGAAATGGAGGTCGAAAGAACCGTAGTTGGCAAACAATGGAGGTCGGAGTGACTGTAGTAGGCGGGTGGCGGAGGTCGGAGTGACTGTAGTCGAGTGGCCGGACATACCATAATCGGCTGGAGACGGTGGTCAGAGGGACTGTACTTGGCAGCCTGGAAGGAGCAGGTCCAATGGTAGTCAATGGTTGGGTGGAAGTTCGTTGACGGTTGACGTCCGGGCAGTGGTTCGACGATGGTCGGACAGAAGTGCAACGGCAGTCTACGGTCGCATGGAAGTTTAATGTTGATCGGTGTTCCGACGATGGTCAGATGGAATTCTGATAACAGTCGATGGTCAGGTGGAAGTCCAGTGATAATCAACTACCAGGTGGTGGTCCGACGATGGTCAGGTGGAAGTTTGGCGGTGGTCGGCTGTCGAATAGAAGTCAGACGGTTGTTGGCAGCTGGGCGGTGGTCCGATGATGGTCGATGGAAGTCTGACAGCCGTCGACAGCCGTGGGGTGGTTCACCAACAGTCGATGGAGGTTCGCTGGTGGTGGTGTGCATGAGCTCTTGAAGCTTTAGAGTTCTCTCTAATCTATGGTCAAAAGTCCCCCCTCCCCCTCGTGTAGAGAGTGTGTCTTTTTATAGATTTTCGTGAGTGACACACCCTGTAAATATAGAGAAGATTCAAGGCAGGTTCGGAGTGCTCCATCGGACGGCCCGTATTGATTCCTTCGATCATTGAGCATTTTTCAAGTGTTTAAATGCCTTAATGATGTTGAAATTAAAAAATCCTAGGCCCATTTGATTTGTCTCTAAGAGCTGCTCAATTTGACTATAAGCATGACATATTTGGATAAAATATTGTCATCCAGTTAATGCTTTGAACCTTCTAAATATGTTTCATACTTTTAATTCATATCCATTTGTGTTCGGATCGGATCGATTTTTGTTTATGTTTGATAAGTTCAGCTAGACTATAGGTTTGCTGAAATCGGAATTCAGATGTTCTTGCATTTAATTTTGGAAGTTTTCAACTTAAATATGCCTCAAGATTCGTACTCGTTCAAAGAAATTTTTGATGATGTATCAGTTGCCCCGTTATATTTTTTGGACGTTGAATCTTGTAGAGTCCAAAATTTTATTTTGATTTTAGCATTATGCAAAGTTCGAGTGTTAATCAAAGCAAAAAAAAAAAAAAAAAGTCAAAAAAGTTTACTCCCGAACTTTTTAAATTGCTCAAAACATATCATAGAGACTCTTTTGAGCTTCAAAATTCTCAAAATTGAGTCTGTAATATCGAAAAATGATTTAGGAGACTCAAAATTGTTTAAATTATATATATAATATATATATACACACACACGTATTTTATCTTATTTTGTTTTATTAATATTTTTCTCTTATTCCCTCCGAAGGAAGGCGGCTATAGTAGCCGCCTCAATAAGGCATGAAAGATAATTTTTTAATAGTTAATTAAATTTTATTAATTAAACTATTAATCGCAGTATATTCTTTTTTTCCCCAAAAGAATTACAAGAAAATTACATAAAACTCTAAAAAATCCAGAATTTTTTCTTGAAAGGAAATAATTAATTTCCTACATATTTATTTTATGTTTAAACAAAATTATTTGTTAATGTTTACTATTTAATTTTTTCAAAAATAGAAATTATTTATTTTTTGGGTATTAAAAATTTCTTAAAATAATAAAATTATTTAGAAAAATTTTCCCCATACGTCCATTAATAAATTATAAATACCCCCATTAGGGGAGAGGGCACTACCTCCTGTCGGTCCAAAGATTGCCCTTGCAAATTGAGGGAAAATCGGACTAGCAATAATTTTAAAGTTTTTGGCATCGACGATCAAGACATATTACTCTTATGCAGGCATAGATCACTTCCGGTGGGGGAAAAATTATCCTGTAAGATTTCAAAAATGACAACAGCGATCAAAGCCTGATACTCTTATGTAGGCTCCAGTTCACTCCCAATGATGGAATATTGACCTACTTACCATATACTTGATCCAATCCTCCACAAATCCTGCTGAACCACTAAAAATTTGACACTGTTTGGGATTTATGCTCAAATTCCTTGTACACTGCTTGAGACGATGCTCTGATAGTCAATAAAAAGAGAACGGAGTTTAAATCGTTCAGTTCATTGGTGGGTGATGATGGTCGAACAAACTGTAGTTGGCGGACGACAGAGATCAGATGGACTGTAGTCTCAAGGCGATGGTGGTAGGAAGAACCGTAGTCAGCGGATGAAGGTGATCAGAGGGACATAGTTGACAGGCAACTGAGGTCGGACGGACTGTAGTCGGTGGGTGATGCTGATCGGATGGATTGTAGTCAGTGGGTGATGGTGGTCAGAGGGACCGTAGTCGGCATGCAACGAAGATCAGATGGACCGTATTCGATGAGAGACGGAGTCCGAAGGGATCGTAGTTGGCGGGCGATGGTTGTTAGAGGGATCTTAGAAGGCGGTCGATGAAGGTTTAATATATTATAATCAGCGGGCGATAGAGGTTGGAATGATTATAGTCAGTAGGTGAAGGAGGTCGGAGGGACCAAAGTCGGCGGGTAATGGTGGTCAGAGGGACCATAGTCATTGTGCGACGATGGTCGGAGGGACCGTAGTTGATGAGCGATGGTGATCTGAGGGATCATAGTCAGCGGGCTACATACATCGAATAGACCGTAATCGACGCATAATGGAGGTCGAAGTAACTATAGTCGGTGTGCAATGAAGGCCGAAGGGAAGTAGTTGGCGGGCGACGGTGGTCGTAGGGACCGTAGTTGGTGTCCGACGTTGGTCGGATGGGTCGTCAGAGGGACCATAGTCGATAATCGATGGTGGTTGGAGGACCGTAATCATCAGGCGGCGGTGGTTGGAGGGAATATAGTATGCGGGAGATGAAAATCAGAGGGACCGTAGTCGACGGGTGATGGAGGTCATAGAGATCATAGTTGGAGGGCGACGTTGGTAGGTGGGACCGTAGACGGTGGGCGACAATGGTCAAAGGAACCCTTGTATGTGTGCAACAGAGGTTGAATGGATTATAGTCGGAGGGCGACATAGGTCGGAGTGACTGTAGTTAGTGGGCAAAGAAGGTCTGAGAGATCATAGTTAGTGGGTGATATTGGCCAGAGGGATTGCAGTCAGAGGGATTGTAGTTGATGAGCGATAGTGATTTGTGATCATAATCGATGGGCGATAGAGGTCTGACGGATCATAGTTATGGGTGATGGTAGTCGGTAGGCGGCGGAGGTTGGAGGGACCATAGTCGGTGGATGACAGTGGTTGAAGGGATCATAGTTGGTGAGTGATAGTGGTCAAAGGGATCATACTTGGCAGTATGGCAGATGATCAATAATGGTTGGCTGCGGGAGGAGGTCTAGTGGCACTCGGTGGGTGGAGGTCTGACGACAGTCGATAGTCGGGCGGTGGTCTGATGATGGTTGGGCGGAAGTCTAATGGCGGTTGATGGCCATGTGGAAGTTCGGTGGTGGACGGCGGTCGGGCGATTGTCCGACAATGATCAGGTAGAAGTCTGACAATAGTCGATGACTAGGTGGAAGTCTGGCAGCAATCAGAGGCTGAGTAGTGGATCAATGATGGTCAGGTGGAAATCTAGCGGTGGTCACCGGTCGAATGAAGGTTAGGCGACGGTTGGAAACCAAATAGAAGTCTGGTGGCAGTTGGCGGCTTGGTGGTTGTCGGATGATGATTGGGTGGAAGTTCGATGGTGATCGATAGTCGGGTGGAAGTCTAGCGGAGGTCGATGCCCGTGGGGTGGTTGGGCGACAATCAATGGAGGTTTGCCGGCGGTGGAGTTGTAGCTCTTAAAGCTTTAGAGCTCTCTCCAATCTCTGGCCAAATATCCCCCCTCATGTTAAGAGTGGGGGTCAATTTATAAATTTTGATGAGTGGCACATCTCGTAAAGATAGAGAATATTTGGGGCAGGTTCTGAGTGCTCCATCGGACGGCCCGTATTGATTCCTCTGATCATAAAGAAACTTTTAAGTGTTTACATGCCGTAATGATGTGAAAATTCAACAATCCTGGGCTTGTTGGATCTATCTCGCGGAGCCCCTCAATTCGGCTATAAGCATGCTATATTTGGAAATAAATTTTTCATCCAATTAATGCTTTGAACCTTCTGAATATGCTTCAGACTCTTAATTCCGACCCATTTGTAGTACTTGGATTGGAGCTAATTTGATGTCATTGAGTTCGTTTCTTCAGTTCATTAAGTTGACAATAAGTTTGCTGAAATTGAAGTTTAGATGATCTTGCATTTAATTTCAAAAAAACTAACTTGAATATGCCTCGAGATTCGTGCTCGATCAAAACAATTTTTGATGATGATAACTCATTACAATTCTTTTTTAAGTAGCTAAAAACAACAATAAAACATAATTCAAACAAAAATATGATTATTGTCTTATTATAATATGTTTTGCAAGATATTCTACCTTGTTTTTCAAAAAAATAGATCATTATTATTGCATCATGGAGTATTCGCAGCAGTATTAAAATATAAAGTGTAGTGTCTTATCATTGTATGAAGATCCAACACACAAGCAGATAAGATAGAGGGTGTAGCGTTCATAAGAGACACTAGAGTTTTACGTGGAAACCCCTGAAAAGGGGGAAAACCACAGAGCCTGGCTCAGTTTGAATGAATCCACTTGTATTTGCAACCGATTACAAATAAGGCCCTTCTTAGAGAGAAGACATTGGCCTGATGTCACAAATGTACATCATATATAGCGCATTACATGGTGGGAGTTATAATAATCAACATAGACATATTTGTTTAGTCAGTAGTACCATAATTGATAGGATAGAGATCGAAAAGATCATATTAGCAGGAGATCAAGGTCAGAAAGACCGTTGTATGATGATGTAGGTCGGAAGGACCGTAGTAGGTAACAGAGGTCAGAAGGACCATAGTCGGTAGGAGATAGGGGTCTGAAAGACCATAGTTGGTAAGAGATCGGGGTCAGAAAGATCATTGTCTAGTGATGGAGGTTGGAAGGATCATAGTAGGTGACAGAGGTCGGAATGATCATAGTCGGTAGGAGACCAGGGTTAGGAAGATCGTAGTAGTAGGGAGGTACTCCGAGAGAGCTCTAGGCGTCAGGGGATGGCTTGGCAGAAGTCCGGGCCTCAGGTGGTGGTCCGGCAGAAGTCCGGGCCTCAGGTGATGGTCCGGCAGAAGTCCGAGCCTCAGGTGGTGGTCCAATAAAAGTCCCAACCTCATGTATTGGTCTGATAGAACTCCGGCCTCCAGGTGGTGGTCCGTCAAAATTCTAGCGTTATGCGGTGGTTCGGCGGAGCTCAGACCCTCGGGTGGTGGTCCGGCAGAGCTCAGGGCCTCAAGTAGTGGTCCAGCAGAACTCCGGTGTCAAGCGGTGGTTCGGCGGAGCTCAGGGCCTCAAGTGGTGCTCCGGTGGAACTCCATCGTTAGGTGGTGGTTTGACGGAGCTTAGACCCTTAGGTGGTGGTCCGGCGGAGCTCAAGCAGTGGTCAAGGAGGAGTGAGGAGGCAAGAGCAATCTCCAATCTCTCTTTTGCTCTCTTGCTTGGAGCCCCTTTTCAAGAGGGAGGAGAGGTTTAATTATAGATTTTCTAGAGTGACATGGCCCGTAAATAGGTGGAAGATCAGAGGCATATGGGGAGTGGCTTGGATGGATGGCCGATGTTGAATCCCTTGATCGTGGACCGTTTGATGGACATTTGAAAGTCTTACTGATGTCAGATTTCAGTAATCTTGGGCTTGTTGGATTCGACTCGTCGAGCCGCTTGATTCTATTATAAGCATGCCATGTTTAGAAACCATTTAGTAAACCAAATTTTGGTTCGAACCTCCCAACTGTGCTTTTAACCATTGATTTGGGTTCGGATTGGGTTGAATTTGGTGTCGTTGAGTTCGTATTATCGTGACATTCAGTTCGACTGTAAGTTTGCTGAAATCGGAGTTTGGATGGTCCCAATTTTAATTTTGAAGTTTCCAACTTTATTTTGCATCGAGATTCGTACCCACTAAAGATAACTTTTTGATGATGTATCAATTATATTCTAATTACTTTTTTTTTTTTTATGACAAAAAGGTTTAAAATCATTGAATTTATTTTGAGTAAGTGTAATATAATTTTTTATTGTTACACCGGTTTACAAATTTATATTCAATAATTTTAAAGCTTCGTTTGGGATGAATTTTTATTTGTATTAAGAAGCAATAAAAAAGTCATCCCAAACGAAGCCTAGGACTCATCCTTATCATATTTTAATTAGGATATTTTGATCACCAAATTTCATATTCTCGCTATAATTTAACATGTTGGATTAAATAATTAAATCCAATAAACAAGTTAGGGGGTATCAAAATGGATTGATGGATCGAATTCAAGTGACTCAAAATTGTCCTAATCCGAATTCAATCAACCTGAATCCGACTCGTTTACTAAATGGGTCAAAAAGACTGACCTAAACCAAACCTTCTAACTACCCGAATGATCTAAACTTGATCTGTTCACCTATTTTTATTAGTTTTTTTAAAAAATAATTTTACAATAAAGTTTAGGATAAATAAGAAATAAAAATATTTATCTACCAATAAAAAATTTTAAGAAAAAATATATTAAATAGGTTATTTTTGACTCAAAAGCGAGTTCATGGATCAATCCGAACCCAATACATTTATTAAACGAGTAAAAAAAAAACTCAATGCAAACCTGACCCATTTATTAAACGGGTCAACTTGAATCCGATTTTTTTGAGTTGAATTCAAATCAAATAAGCGGGCTGAATTATTTATTGACACCCCTAATAAAAATATATGAAAGTAAATTAACTCTCTCATTCTCTTTAATTCAATATATCTTTTGGAGTCAACATATCAATTTTTTTTTCTTAGAAGTCTTTCGGCTGATCACCATATCATTCCTCTTATTATTCTTAGTTTATCCTAAACTTCGCCATTAAAAAAAAAAACAAAAAGAGAAAAAGAGTCTTAATTGGGGTTATAACTTATAAGTGAAGTTTCTTTGGGCTTTAAATGAGAAATAATGATAGTGATTGATGTGAACAAAATTGATTGATTAATGGCCTTCACATTTCTACGGCAACTTTTTTTTGTTTATGTAAAGATAATTGTGAAGTTATTATCTTTTAGGGTTTACAGATTAATAAATTTGATCTAAAAAATAACTTTTCAGCACATAAATTTATTAAAAAAAAGGGAAAATAATGAAAATGCAGTGTGATAAAAAAGCAAAGTAAAAAAAGGCAAAAAGCTAAGATGAGATTAAGGCTTCGTTTGGGACGGCTTTCTTCCTGCTTCTTGAAGCAGCTTTCTAGTTTAAAAATGAAAATTTTGAACTAAAAAGCTACTTTTAGAAGTAGTGAGAAAGTCATCCCAAACGAAGCCTAAAAGTTATTGGACTTATTTTCATATATATATATATATATATATATATATATATATATATATATATATATATATATATATATATATATATATATATATATATATATATATATATATATATATATATATTATAGAATTTATATCAAAATAGTATGATATAATTATTATTTTATTTATTTAGGCACTCAAATAGTAGCCAATAATCTGTTAGTTATTTGCCCAAATTCACCTAATTAGCTTTTCTAATTTTATTCAATTATATTGAAATTTTAAGATTTTTCAAAAGTGCAAATTTAGGCTTGGTTTATGTAGTTTTCTTACTATTTTATAAAATAATTTTTTAGCGTAAGAATTTCTTAAACTAGAAAGTTATTTTAGAAAACAATCCCAAATGAAGTTCTAGGCTTTGTTTGAGTTAGCTTTCTAACCGCTTTTTAAAGCAGCTTTCAAGAACTTTTGCACTAGAAAACTGCTTTATTTAGGACGGCTTTCTTATTGCTTCTTAAAACAGCTTCTTAATATAAAATTTTTAATTTTTATACTAGAAAGTTGCTTTAAGAAGCAGAAAAAAAGCTGACCTAAACGAAGCCTTAGGGTTCGTTTGGGACGGCTTTTTTATTGCTTTATAAAACGGAGTTTTAGTACAAATTTTTTTATTTTTGTACTAAAACTCCGTTTTAGAAAGCAATAAAAAAACAGTCCCAAACGAAGCCTTAGAAAATAGTAAGAAAACTGTCCCAAGTAAAATCTTGGTCACCAAGTTAGGAAACAATTAAGAACAATTATGTAGTTATGCATAATTATAAGGTTATACATGTGGCATGAGTGGGAGATTATTAGAAAATTCTAAATGTGGGCTTGCACATTATGTATTAATATTTATATTTTGGGCTCATTAAATAATGATTAAATTGAGGATTATTATTAGATTTTGAGTCATGCATTTAATTGATACGAGCTATATCTAGCGATCGAGTATTTTATTTTGTATTTTTTATTTTTATAATGTGTCAAGAAAAAGAAAATAATATTCCAATATGAATGATGTTTTAATCCCCAATAGCAATCATTAGAAATTTAGGCTTCGTTTTTGACAGTTTTTTTACTGCTTTTTAAAATGGAGTTTTAGTACAATTTTTTTTATTTTTTAACTAAAACTCTGTTTTAAAAAGCAATAAAAAAGCTGTCCCAAACGAAGCCTTAGGCACTTGTGAGAAGTTGAGATGAGTTCAAATCAATGCATGAACTCAATGTATAGACTCGATTTGTTCTGAACCAACTCATCTACATCTAACATCTACCTTATAAGCTGGCTCAATTTAGGGGCTCACGTTGATTTAGGCTGATCAAAATAAATGGGCTTATACTCCTTTGTATTAATATATCTATATGCACATACATATATATTAATAACACCATAAATATAAAAGGGCAAGCAATATAGAAAAAAAACATGCATGCTTAGAGAAACTCTCACTTAGGAGTGTCAATATTTGACACGACCTGAAAATCCGACTCGGATCCAAAAATTTTAGGTTCGGGTCGACCCGAAAGTGAAACGGGTCGGGTTCAGGTTTAACAAATCAACTCATTTAAAAAATCAGGTCAGGTTCGAGCTGACTCGGAAACTCAAGAATGACTCGTTTTGACCCGAAAATCTGAGATTGACCCTTTTTGACCTTAAAACAAGACCAACATGTGTGTTTGACAACAATTTTTTGTCGACCCCGGGTCATTCGTGTCTGGATGGGTTAGCCCTGTTTTTTGTCAGGTTGGGTCCGGGTTGTAAAATTTATCCCGTTTGCGAAAACGGGATGAGTTCAGGTCGTGTTGAGCAACAATGAGTCACTGTCGAGTTCGACCCGACCCGCAACTCATTTTTGACACCCCTACTCTCACCTCTTACTTAAATTAGAAATAAATTCAATTATAGGTTTCGTTTGGTACAGCTTTAAACCACTGTATTCCTACTTTTTTTTAAAAAAAAAAATTAACTAAAAAATAACTTTACAAAACAATAAGAAAACCCTTAAAATGATGTCATAATCATATTTAAGGTTAATATTTAGCGCATATATACATAAAAAAATTGAACCCCTACTAAATGCTGATTCCATCAACGTTTAGGAAGGTCAATGTCAATTGACCAGGAATAGTACCACCTACTATGATTGCCTTGCAAGTTGCAATCATTGCTTACCTTAAAGCTTTCCTTGTTTGATGCAATTGGCTTGTATAGGTCAACAGTGTTTCCACCATGTCAAAGAAAAGTAGTAGGATGATTGGTTACATATATGCATGTGCTTTATTATGAAAGATATGTTGCATCTCATATAATCCATGCATGAAAAATGCTGTTGATGTATGTGCCAATAAAAAAATTAAAATAAATATATTTGATGACTTTTTTTTGTTTTTGGGCAAGTCTTTGATGATTGACACATCAGTTAGTTGGTCCTTTGTCTTTTGTTTTTAGAGTAATTAATGCTATACTTTTAAAAAAAAATTATAATTGATTTTTATAGATGAATCAATTAAATTTGGGAGTGTTATGCCCTTTTTTTGGGCAAATTTATGAGGAGCACATTGTTAATTTAATCAAGTGGAAGAAGCATCTTTAAGAGATAATATAAAATGAAGCAAATGCGTAAAATAAATTTTCGCATGCTGACACTACCAAAAATTAGATGTTTCCGCAGCAGTTTATAACAGCTGCTATAGATAGTTATAAGCAGCGGTTTTAACCGCTGTTAGATTCATTACTAAAAATTGATAATTTTTTGTGGCATATAATAGCAGCATTTTTAAATCCGCTACAAAAACTATTTAAAATTTATCAAATTTTAATATCCCGCGGCTCTTCTTTTGGTGTGGGAAATTATTTTGTTCAGACTCCGGACTCCCGTGCCCTAGCTACCCCGCAATCCTCCGATGCCCATTCCTCACTTCTCCTACCCCTTGGGCGATCCACTTGACAGCCCAACCCTAAACTCATGAGTACGTGAAATAGTTTTTTTATTCTTAAGAATGTGGAAAATCCTTTTCCATATTCATTAGAATGGGGAAAATCATTTTTCACATTAAGTTTCCCATTCAATAGAATGCGGAAAACTTTTTTTCACATTCTATTGAATGGGAAAAATGATTTTCCGCATTCTATTTTGGACCGAATTTTTAAGTTAATATTCTTGGACGTACAATTCGTTATTTTACAAGTTAACTCAAAATCTTATCTAACTCAATTTATTTAACTAACTTATATTTAATATTTATTTATTTAAAACTACATATTTTTATTATGAAATAAATGTAATATATTACATAATATATGTGTATTGAAGATTAGATTTATTGATATGAGTAAATAATATAGTATGAATTATAGAAGTTATAAGATAATTATTGTAATATTCTAATTATTTATTTAAATAAATATTATATACTAAATTTTATATAATATATAATGTTAAAAATTTCATTAAAAATATTAATGTTATCCCACTAATAATTCTAAGTCAAGTAAATTAAAATAGAATTATGATTTATAATCATCTATATAATATAAATAATAATG
>CM028345.1:59829801-59983740 GCA_016618105.1 Dendrobium huoshanense
TACGCAATCAGATAATCTAGCATTTATAGACATTTTTTATGGAATACCCCTGTAAAAAAATTAGTTTGAACGATTAATCCACTAATATAAATTGCAATTACAATATATGACCCTTCCTTGGGAGAAGGCCTTAGCTTGATGTACATTTATAGTACATTACATGATGTATAATAGAAAGAGCTACTAAAT
This sequence comes from Dendrobium huoshanense, assembly GCA_016618105.1. NCBI lineage: Eukaryota > Viridiplantae > Streptophyta > Magnoliopsida > Asparagales > Orchidaceae > Dendrobium > Dendrobium huoshanense. Next base: position 59,829,991 of record CM028345.1, read on the forward strand.
CGACGTATTCATAGAAGGATCATTAAAAATAGTCAGCTGGCGACGGAGGACTGTAGTTTATATATTTAGTACGGAGGTCGGAATAATATTTAGTATAATATATTCAAACGGATTCGGATAATATTAATAGTTTTACGTAAGTCAGGAGGATTATTGGCGATAATGTAGTATGAATATCAAATTTATAATACATATTATTTAAATTTGAAGCTCAATTAAATAAAAATTTGAAGCCCAACTAGCCCACATAAGCCCACATTCACATTCTAAACAATTCATACAACTTTGTTAGTCCCACATCATAGGGGGAGTATGAGGATGTTTCCTTGCAGCATATATAAAGTGAGAAGTACACTCTTTTTGTGAAACAAAATATGTGAGATATTTAAGATAACTTGCATGTATTATGATGAAATTAATCATCATTTCTTAATAGGAAAATCTCCTTTTTTAAAAATTTAATAAACTAAAATATCTTCTTTCTCTCTTCAAATTCTCCCCCCTTTGAATTAAAACAAAAATAAAATAGGGCTTTTTATAAATTGGTTGTTTCTTTCCAAACCAGACCAGTTCAATGATTCACCGGTTGAGCGCCGGTTTAGTCTGGTTTGATCTGGTTTGATGCAGAGCCGATTTTGAAGTGTGATCGGACTCATGGTTGAACCGGCCGGTCCGGTCCGATTTTCAAAATAGTGATTTGAGTTAGATTCGCTAAACGACAACACCCTCCCTTGCACATAACTAATTTATATTATTATATAACAACTATAATCTATTAAAGAATATATAGTATAGAGTATATTATATTTATACAATTATTTAGTAAATGATGAATTAAGAAGTTTAACTACATATATTTTATAATATTATAAGAAAATATTTTAAATTATCTGAGAATATTATTGACAGTTAACTAATCTATACTCATATATTATTATTTTTTATATTGTTATTAAAATATAAATTTATATTTTACAAAAATTGTAATATTTTTATATTATACCTAATGTTAGATAGTGACTAATTTTAATGTATATGAACAAACTAATATATAAATTAAATATAGAGGCATATATTATTTATATGAATGAATAATTATTATTAAATATATATAATAAGTAGTAGATAATAATAATTGTTGCGGGCTAGAATATACGCGGTGGTAGAGTTTAGAAATTCACGTCCATGCGTTGCACGAATATTCAGCACACAAACAGAAAAGAAAATGAACACTAGGATTTTTACGTGGAAAACCCAGAAGAGGGAAAAATCACGAGGCCACGCCCAGCTGAAAAGTTCCACTAGTGTTTTTTGGTAAATTACAAGAAACTGATTCGTCCCACAAATCGGGACGATCAAATTACAACTTGAAGCAAATTTACAAAGTTTTGCAGAATCACGTAGTTTCTTAAAAATCCGGCAGAGTTCCGGCGTATTCAGGCGGCGGGAAGAGCTCCGGCAGTGGTCGAGGAGGAGAGGATTCTCCTTTTCCCCTTTCTCTTCTTCTTCCCTTCTTCTTCTCTCTCTTCACTACCCTCCCCTTTGTGTAGAATGAGGGCTCTATTTATAGTTTTGTCTGGAGTGACATGACTTGTAAATAGGTGTGAGATCAAGAGCGAATAGGGAGTGGTCGAATGGACGGTTGATGTTGAACCCTTCGATTATGCACCGTTCATTGGACATTTGAAGACCTTAGTGATGTTGGAATTCGGCGATCTTGGGCTCGTTGGATTCGTCTCGTCGAGCTGTTTGATTCGAGTATAATCTCGTTAAAATCAGAGACCGTCTGGTAACTCAAATTATGGTTTGAACCTTCTAATAGCGCTTCGGGTCCTTGATTTGGACCCATTTGGGCTTGGATTGGGTTGAATTTGGTGTCGTTGGGTTTGTATTTCCGAGATGCTCAGTTTGATTATAAGCTCGCTGAAATCAGAGTTCGGGTGCTTTCGTATTTAATTTTTGAAGTTTTCGGGTTGGGTTTTGCATCGAGATTCGTGCCCAATCAAGATAATTTCATTATAACGTATCAATAATGTTTAAATAAAATTATGTAAATTGATCCCAATTTTATAGAACAACATAATCATGTGGATGTCATTGAAATTTAAAATTCAAAATACATTAAAAAATAATAATAATGCAAAATCAGCTTTTGTGCCGTGAAATTATATTTATATATCACAATTGATAATTACAAAAATGAAGTTAAAAAAGACACATATTTAACTATATAATATAGAACATAAATTTTTTGGTGCAAATAATTTAAAATTTTCAAATAATTTTAAATAAGTTTAAATTTTCAAATCAATAAAGATAAATATTTTTAAGTAATATATAGTTTTAATAATTAATAACTCGGCCATTTGCATCAACAGAAAATGAAATTAATATAATTAGATAGGGGTGTCAACTTTTGACACGACACGAAAACCCGACCCGGACCCGACCCGGACCCGCCGGGTTGAACCCGACCCGATTTCAAAACGGGTCGGGTTCGGGTTCCAGAAATCAACCCGTTTCAAAAACGGGTCGGGTTCGGGTTGACCCGGCGGGTTGCCGGGTCAACCCGCCAACCCGTTTAGTTTAAAAAAATTTCGAATTCCCGCCCTGCCGCTGCCCCCGCCCCCTGCCCGCTGCCCCGCTGCCCGCCCCGCTGCCCAGCCCTGCTGCCCAGCCCCGCTGCCCACGCCCCGCTGCCCCGCTGCCCAGCCCCGCTGCCCAGCCCCGCTGCCCAGCTGCCCAGCCCCGCTGCCCCGCTGCCCAGCCCCGCTGCCCGCCGCTGCTGCCCCCGCCGCGCGCTGCCGCGTGCCGCGTGCCGCGTGCCGCGTGCCGCGCGCTGCCGCGTGCCGCGTGCCGCGTGCCGCGTGCCGCGCGTTGCTGCCGCGAGCGCTGCCGCGTGCCACGCGCTGCCGCGAGCGCTGCCGCGAGCGCTGCCGCGCGCTGCCGCCGTCGCCTGCTGCCGCGAGCTGCCGCGCGGTTCCGGGTCGTGTCGGGTCAACCCGGCAACCCGCCAGGTCGGGTCCGGGTTCGGATTTTCGACCCGTTTCTCTACCCGGGTCGGGTTAGGGTCGACCCGTTTTCCACCCGGGTCAGTTCGGGTTCGACCCGAACCCGACCCGTGACCCGAAATTGACACCCCTATAATTAGACTAAAAATATAAACATTTGCATGAGAAAAAAAACTTAAACAACTACTACTACTTCATCTCAATAATTCACCAAAATTTACAACATTATGAAGGCTTACATTTAATAAGAGACATCAATATTTTTACGTGGAAAACTCTGAAAAGAGGAAAAAACCACGAGGTCAGGCCCAATTTGAATGAATCATTAGGTTTTGCACTCGATTATAGATGAGGCTCTTCCTTGGGGGAAGACTTTGGCTTGATTTAATAAATACAAATCATATAGAGTTCATTACATGATGGGAATTAAAAGAATCATTATTGACATGTTTGTTTTGGTCGGCAATATAGTACTCAACTCAATTCAACTCCATCCATCCATGTTGAGCCCTATTTTCTTTGACTTAGGAGGCATAGCTTTATGATGAGGAAATGAACAAAAGCAATCCCACCTCTAACGATAAGAATAGCTTCTTGGCTTGAGGAAGCTTAGATTGCTTCCTTGATCTTAATTTATTCATATTTATATCGTAGCTATCATGAAGATTATGTTCACTTAAGCAATAAATGTGCTAGCTATTTTTATAATAAATTTTATTTTAAAAACAATAAATTGAATGAGCTAATATTTCATAAAAAATAATTGATTTTGAGATATGAAAATTTGTATATATTGGAGGAAAAATCATATATTCATTTGTTTTCGTCTTGATTATCACGTATGAATTTGAATGCGTTATTAGAATTTTGTTCATATAAAATGAATGCACTGTAAAGGAAATGCAATATATTTGAATGTTTTATAGTCATTTGGATAAGTGTAAAATAAATACAGGTGTTTAATATTTTTATTTGACTTAAAATAAAATGAATGCAATTTAAAGTCCAATAATGATGTTATAAGGTAGCTAGTGATAATAGTGGTAGACTAGGGCTAGCGGAAGCTGCAGACAACAGTGGTGGTTGGCGGGGGCGACAATTAGTTTCAAGAGGCAACAACGGCCGGCGGTAGAGACAAGTGCGGTCGTGACATCAGTGACATATAGTATACAATGTGTCTTAGAACTAGCCCAAATCTAATGATTTTCAAATAGGTCATAACTGAACTAAAAGATGAATTCCAAATACAAAGCATGCATTTCTTTTACTTCAATCCAAATACCAATATTTTCAAAATATTTACATTTAAAATATTGTACCTAAATGTAGCAATCATAAACTTTATTTATTTTTCAATGAAAAATATTTTAGTTGCACAAAAATTTAGTCACATCATAATCTGACTGGCTATAGTAACCATTAACAACATACATGCACAAGCAAGGAATAGATTTCAAAACTTGCCTCCACCAAAAAGTCTGATACTTGGTTACTGAGAAATGAATATTTTGTCACTTAATAAGCGAGCACCAATTTATTAAAATTATATAACCATATTGAGGTTGGAGAAAACTTTATAATCATATAAGTATATAATAAATTTATTAAAATTATATAAATATATAAATCTATAATTGATTTATTTTTGATGCCATGATAAAAAAATAACTATACGAGGCATTCTCTTAGGTTAGCACATTTAACACCTGCAGATCCAGGTTGTTTTATGAATGGGTGACAATAGTGATAGGTTTAGAAGTGAATTGATGATGCTAGATTTAAATCTTGATGAGTAGATTGATTGGAACAATTGGTAAAAGAGTCAAAGCCTCTTAAATGAAACCTAAAAAAGCAAGCCATAACATCCAAGATTGAAGATTGTGGCCATTGTCACTAACATTCGGCACCGATTTTTTTTTTTTTGTTGCTTGGTCTTCCCTCTTATCTGGAAATGACTGGGCTAAACATTCTATTAATGTCTAACATTTGACATTTCTTACTGGCCGCCACCCAATATTTGACGCCTTTCTAACTTGTCATTCAATTCCCTTAATATTAAGAGTACAACTAAGTTAATTTCCCACTACAACATCTAACTTTCAACAATATTTTTTGACATACATTAGCCATCAAAATTTAGCATCCATTCTACTGGTCCCCTAGTATAATGACTTAATTGAATTGTCCACTCACCATCACCCAACCTCAAATATTCACTAGATCAATCATTGCTCCACAATTGCCTAAGCTATCAGTCATCATCTGCGATGCCTAATTTCTTCATCTCAGTATCTTTTTTTATATGGAGAGTGACTGAGTAGATGCTGACCGTAAAGTGAACCTTCATAATCTTAGTTGATCATCATTTGATGCTTGTTAATGTATAACGTTCGTCAGCCATTGACTTATGGTACTAACTATAGTACATTTTGCAAGTGTACTTGTTACCCATTATAAGGTTATGAATAATATAAGTTATCTATAATATAACATTTATCGTCAAATATTTTTCACATATAAGTCATGATATATTATGACTGCTGTTGCATCTTGGAATATTCGCGGCGATAGAGAAATATAAAGTTTAGCGTCTTGGTTTTATATGATGATTCGACATAAATATAGATAAAAGAGATTAGGTATTTTGTTCATAGGAGACACAAGAGTTTATACATGTAAACCCCTTAAAAGGGGGAAAAATCATGGAGCTTGGCCAAGTTTGAATGAATCCACTAGTGTTCGCAGTCGATTAATAATGAGGCTCTTCCTTGGGGGGAAGGCCTTGGTTTGATGTAGCAAATATACATCATGTAGAGTGCATTATGTAATAGCTCGTTTCTTTGATTTCCTTCTGAGACCGTTCGAGACGATGTTGAGATCGTCCAAAACGATCATTGAAACAGCTGATTTCTGGGTGGATCGTCCATGCCGATTTTTGGATCGTCCTGGGACGATCAGTTCATTGCAAAGTCAGTGAGCAAGGGATTTTATCGTCCAAAGAAATTAATTATCGTCCTGAGATATTGTCCTGGACGATTGGATTTTGTTCACATCATCCTGGACGATGTGGCGATCGGCCAGGCCGATTAGGTCGGTTTTATAAGAAAATCAGCTCGTTTTGAGGAGAGAGAAAATCATTTTTTATATTTAAAAATATCTGAGGAGAGAGAAGGAGAAGGAAAGCAAAGGAAAAGCTTGGTTTCGGAGGCCGCGGAGCGCTTTTCGTCCGTCGCCGTTATTGGAAGGATTGTTTGTCTCGAGGTAAGGACTCCGAATCCTATCTCTGTTTTCGAAGATGTTGAGTTTTGGTCGTTTTGTGCACAGTATTGTGTTTTCGTTACCGATAAACGCGCCGCATTTTGTATTGACAAAACTTTCACCTCACAACTTTTGATATGTTATTGATATGATTATTCTACACGTTTTGAGTATTTTCTGTAATGATTCTACCTATTATTTTGGGATCTGTGCGATTTTGATCAAATAGATAAATATCAGGATGTTGATTGATGTTTCTTCAGCAGAATAGAAGTCTTATATTGTTGTCGTGCACGTTCTGTATTAATTTGATAAATTGTGATTTTTAGGAATTTCTGTGTAAATTCCGTATACTGCCGTTATGCCGCTGGATTTTCGTACGATTTTCCGATTTGTCTGAAATTGATGATTTGAACTGATATGTATACGAATGTGAATATATATATGATTGCTCTGTGGTTATACTGAAAGACAAGTGGAGTCTGGTTGAACTGTTGGTTGGAGATTGATTGACCTGTACAGGATGGTGGGCCGACGGGCTTTCCTTTAAACTATTGATCATTGATATATCGATTGAGAGGCATAAGGAGATTCTTATGCCGACGAGCACAGAGTGACGACTCTTATTAAACCAACATATGGATATCTACAACAGCAATATGGATTTCTACAACAGCACTATTGATTATTGAATAGCCAGTGATTGCACTTGTTTAGTAAGACTATTGTATTGAAATGCATGTGTTCGGCATTAACCTGTTATGGATTTATTGCTTTATTGATTTGGATTTACTGACGGATTTACGGACTTACTGTTATCGTATTATTTCATTGATTTATATTATATCACTGCGCATTGCTACTGTTATAGATACTGTATGGATATGGATACTGCAATTGATTCATTGATACTATCGCTTCTACATTATCTTGAACTGCTGCAATCAATTATTGGTTTATGATTTCCTACCGATTGATTTAATTGACCATATAGTATTGTTTTGATTGATTCGATCTGATACGATTGATTTGACTGATCGCTGATTCTTTCTACTGTTATTGATTCTTCTACCGCTGCATTGACTACTGATTGGATTTCCGTATTTTGTATAGATTCATTGATCATGTGCAATAGACTGTTATGGATTTGATTGACTGACATGCATATTGTTTCCAGTACCGTGCTTCGTTTACAGTTGTAGGTATTAGGTGACCTACTGGGCTTTTTGAAGCTCATTATATGTGGTTAATATTTTCAGGTCAGGGCAAGGGAGCAGGAGATTGAGGTTGATCAGGAATCTCCAAGTTTTTGTCCTTTTTAGATATAGTGATTCTTTTGTACTCAGGACATGATAGATTTCAGTTCATGTATTTTTGGTGTAGCTCCTGAGTATGGTATATGATCTTTAGTATTGTACATTGATGTTTTAAATGTTATAGATTTGTTTTGCTAGACCGTTTGATTGAAGTTATAGATAGCTCTGGTAAATTGTTGATGATGGTTTGATTGAAATTCTTTCCAAATTAGATCTTGGGGCGTTACACATTACATGGTGGGAATTGGAAAAATCAATATTGATTTTTTTTATTTGGTCGACAGGACCATAATTGGAGGGCGACCAAGGTCGAATAGACTGTTGTCAGGTGACAAAGGTATGAAGGACCATAGTCGGTGGGTGATGGGGGTTGAAAAGACTGTAATTGACAGGCGACAGAAGTTGGAATAACCGTTGTTGGTGATGGAGGTCAAAAGGATGAAAAATCGGCGGGCGACAATGTTTAGAAAGACTGTAGTTGGCAAGCAACGGTGGTCAGAAAGATCGTAGTTTTGCAAAAGTGGTCGGAAGGACCATAATTAGGCAACGGAGGTTGGAACACTACAAGAAAATCAATTATTACCGACAACATTATCCAACGGAAAATGGTCATTTTCTGGTGATTTTGTAAATTTTAAGCGGCTTTTCGACATCAAATTTTTCGCTGGTAAAACACATATAGGAAAAATATTTTTGGCGATTTTTTCTGGCGGCAAATGTTTCCAGCAGGTTTCTGGCGACAAAAGGCTGCTAGAAAATATCTAAATTTTAATTAAAAAAGACCGACTGCCCAGCAACCCCCGCTCTGCCCGGCTGCCCACCAGGCGGCCTGCCCACTCTACCCTCCCAGCTCGAGCTGAGCTGCCCCCCCCGGTTCAAAAATTGAAAATAGCTTGTTCGTGATTGTAGAGCCTTTGATTAGCTACAGAAGTATCAAAATTGAGTCCGGAACATCAAAAAATAATTTTGGGGACCCCAAAAAAGTCTGAATTTGACTGTTTGAGCCAAAAATTAAATAGGGCTCGACCAAAATTTGGAGGCTAAACAGGTCGGTCTCCACGCGCTTGCATCCGTCCACGTGGTCCGGCTAGAGCCACTTGGGTGTCGCGCGCCGGTTGGCTTGCCAACTGTAGCCTACTGCTAATTTTTATTTTTTTTACATAATTTTGTTTTTTATTTTTCTCTTTTTTTGGAGAAAGAGTTTTTAGAATGTGATATATATATATATATATATATATATATATATATATATATATATATATATATATATATATATATATATATATTCTATCTTAAAGAATAATCTTATTCCCTTAGAATATTCTTAAAATATACTTATTCTTTCCATATTCCTCTTTTCTTTTTCAACTATAAATAGCTCCTCGGTATAGAGGAGAAATTGTACCATTTCTTTTTCTCTTCTCTTTCAATCTTCTTACAGTATACGTATTCCCCTAATCTTGTATAGGTAGTATCCCCTATAAAATTTTATGCCCTTTCTTTGTGTAAAAGCAAAATTTCCTTACCTTCTTTTTGTTTCTCTTTCTTTCTTCTTACATTAGAGGCATTTTAGTGTCTGAGATAGGTAGCATCCCTTATAAAGTTTAGTGCCCTCTTTTGTATAGAAGGAATTTTCTCCTCCTTCCATTTTCTTCTCACATTTTTCTTCTTACATTAGAGATATTTCACTGTCTAAGATATATGACATCCCCTATTAAGCTTCAGTGCCCCTCTCTTATATAAAAAAAGGTCATGATGAGAGTTTATTCTCTCAATATATAACCCTTGATAGATGAAGATCAACTACCTCTTGTATGCGATGACAATTTAAAAAGATCTGACTATAATAACACTCGGGAGGTGAACCAGTGATGATCAATAGATGGACTGAATTTTAATGTTGATTGAGTAGAAGTCCAATGACGATTGGTGATTGGTGAAAGTTCGGTGGTGATTGGAGTACAAGTGGAAGTTCGATAGAAATCCACTGTTAAGTGGAAGTCTAAGGCTGTTGGTGGCCAGGTAGTGAGTTGAAGGAGGTAATTGAAGGGTGTGCTGCTAATAGTAGCCGGGCAAGAGGCTGATGATGGAGGATAAGAGGTGAAGGACCGACGACGAATATTTGAAAAAGGGCAGATGATGGCGATGGTTGAGTTGTACTCTATTTAGAGTAGTAGACAACAATGATGACTAGAGGAGAATAATGAATGATTTTATGAAGCTGGTCAGGTGGTGTGGCAATGGAAGTAGTTTAACAGTATATAAAAAGTGCCAAATAATCGAAGGCTCATTAGGGCTCCGATCTTTCCTTGATGAAAGAGATGCTCCATTTTATTAGCGATAGTATATTCATGGAGCCTGAAGGTGGATATCCAAATTGATGGATAGGGCTGCAAGCGAACCAAACGTTTGACGAGCTACTCGTTGTTCGGTTCGATTAAAGCTCGTTTGTGATCGTTTAATTAGTTAAACAAACAAACTTAAATAATATTTTAAATGCTCGATTCTTAAATAAACAAACTTGAACACTAATGCGTTCGGCTCATTTATGTTTGCGAACAACAACATTTGAAGTTCGTGAACAAGCTCGACATTAAGCTCAATAAGAAGCTCGATAAAAGCTTGATTCATGTTTGATTTTGAACTCGTGAATAAGCTAGATAAAAATAATTAATATTTAACTATAAAATTAATAAATATAAATAATCATTGCCTTTGTTACATAGACAATTGCTTTTATTATAAATGTGTTGGTTTATAGATATGTTCATGAACGTATTTGTTATATAGTTAAAAAAAATAATTCGTTAAATATGTTCGCGAACAAACTCGATAAGCACAAAACGAACGAACATGAACTGAACATGAACCGAACATGAACACTCATTAATTTAAATGAACTAAACATGAACACAAACAATCAAGCTCGAACAAACATGAACCAAACTTGAACAAGTTGATATTAAATGAACACAAACATGAACACACACATACTCGGCTCGGCTCGGTTCGTTTGCAGCCCTATTGATGTGATCAAACATTGTGTTGATCATAATAATCTAATAGAACACTCAAGTTTCCAATTAAGTAGAGGTCGATGGTTTTCAAGGAGTTTTTTTTATCATCTTGGTATCGTACTCCGCCGGTATTACCGATTCATTATGTACCGGTAATAGCTAGACAAGACAAAAAAAAAATTTCTGTTTGCTACAAGTTTCCGGCGGAAAAACAGTCGGCACGTGCGCCGCCATATGATACCACAACTTCTACTAGCTATTACCAGCATAATAATTCGTCGGTAATACCGGCGGAATTTACGCCAGTACGGTGTTTCTATTAAATCGAGATTTGACAACAATTCCGGTGTAATTTTCGCTACTTTTGCTTGTGCAAATATACGCCGGAAATATCGGCAAAACTTACGCCGGAAAAAGGGATTAAAAAAATGATAAATATGCTGTACATTTCTGCCAATTTTTTACCGGAAGTACCGCCGAACATGTTTCCGGCGAAATTATTGCATCGGAATGTTGTTTCCGACGCGTGTTTTACCGTTGTATGGTTTTTCTTCAAAAAATCGTAATTTCCGGTGTTTTTTCATTGTTTATGGCAGAAATGTTCCGCCTATAATCTCATATTTTCCTGTAGTATTCGGTGATAGAGTGGTCGGACGGAAGTCTGATGACAGTCGATTGCCGGGCGGTGGTCGAGGAGGAGACTGGTGACAAGAGATATCTCGAATTTCTCTTCCTCTCATCTCTTCTTTTCCTTCCTCCCCTTCCTCCCTTCGTCTCCCTTCATGTAAAGAATGAGGTGCTATTTATATATTTTTTTTAGAAATGGCATGGCTAGTAAACAGGGAAAAGATTAAGGTTATGTTGGGAGTATTTCGAATGGACTGCTGATTTTGACTCCCTTGACCGTGGAATGTTTATTGGATATTTGAGTGCCTTAATGATGTCATAATTTGAGGATCTTAGGCTTGTTGGACTAATCTCATCAAGTCGTTTGATTTGATTATAAGCATGTCACATTGGAAATCGTTTGGTCATCCAATTTATAGTTTGAACCTTCCAAATATGTATCGGGTCTTTGATTTGGCCCCATACAGGCTCGTACTGGGTCGACTTTAGTGTCGTTAAGTTCGTCTTTTCGAGACATTCAGTTCGACTATAAGTTTGCTAGAATCAGAGTTCAAATGGTCCCCAATTTAATTTTAAAAATTTTTAATTTAATTTTGCCATAAGATTTTTATCCTATCAGCATGAATTTTTTATGATACATCAATAGATAATATATATTTTTTTAAATGATAAGTAGCTAAAATATTATCAATGATGTTTGTTGAATAGAAAAGAGCATTTCCTTGGGGTGATGCTATCTCTCTTCTGAATCATTATCATTATCATCATCAACAGCTCGTGATTTAGATTTTATTTGGGACGGTTTTTTTACTGCTTCTTAAAATAATTTTTTAGTAAAAAAATTTATTTTTTTATAATAAAAACTGTTTTAAGTAAGCCATACCAAATGAAATGAAACCTTAAAAAGTTTCCACACGAGTGCTTTGTGTTGCCAAGCATAATTGATTACCCTCAAGACCTTTTCTTCTGCTTTACTGGTACAAAAAGCCTCTGGAACTATTAAGAGATGGAGAATAGAAGCAGAAGAAAAAGACAAAAAAGAAAATAATGTGAAAGGAAAAACATTTCGAAGTCCCATGACTTGCAAGTCCTCGATCAGCTTTCGGTGGGACTTTTGTGGATGGATTCACCAACGATGGCCAATCGTCCACAGCGGGCCATATGTACCTTTGATTATTATTATTATTATTATCATAATAATTACTATATTTTCTTTTTCTAAGTAGCTTTTATCATCTTTCACTTGATTTTTTCTCTTTGTTTAGTCATCAGATTAAAGAAAAAATATTATTTTGAAGGTTTGAAAGTGTACTTAGAGGTCAATAAAAGAAGGTTCCATTCAAATAGCTCCACACATTAAAAACACAGTTTATTTTGATATGTTGGTTGAGAGCTTAGGCTACCAATTAATTTGGATTTGAGTCTTGTGTATGTAATGCGTGTGTGAATCTGCGTTAATTGGCCTAAATATTCCAAAAAAAAGTAATAGAAAAAGATAGAGAAATATGAGTGTGAGAAAAGAAAAAAATATATCTACATATGAAACATTAGTTCTTTTTAATTTTTTTTAATTGGACACCAAAATTTGTTATGGTTGATTATTTCAAATTTTTACTTAAAAAATATTTATTTGTGATAACTAGTCAACTTTGAGCAAGTACTTTTGGTCAATGCTCGATTCTAAATCTTTGAGTTAGAAATCAATTTTTAAGTTCACTTAGAATTTTTTTAAAATATATATAAGATTTGGGGAGAAGGATTGAACCTATAATGTTGGATCTAAGTTTAATCGTGGGTGATAACCGATCTTACTAATATGCGAGCTCTAGGGTCATAAAATGAGAACTTGTGCAAGAATGGAAAGAGAGAGGAGGAGAAACTGTGAAGATGATGATATATTAGCTCAAGTATATATATATATATATATATATATATATATATATATATATATATATATATATATATATATATATATATATATATATATATATATATATATATATATAATGCTAAACGATACAAAACGTTCTTCTTCACCTTTTATTTATAGAGATCCAGGAGCTACAAAAAAATTTATATTAATAAGGAAATAAAAAGTACTATAATTAATGACTTTAGATATATACAACCAGCCTTAGACATGTGCCACGCTCTAGCTAACTCAACATGTGATTCTTTCTCTCACTTATGTACCTTTGTCACCTTAGTGCCGAGTGTGTAGAGGCAAGTAGGGGTAGGTGAATTTGTCGATGAGGGTTGAACTAAGAGGGTTATGATTGGAGAGCATCATGGCAGCCTTTATTGGACCTCTAGGTTGCTTCAGAGTGGGAGGTGAGCACTTTTAAGTTGCATGGATGGTAGGATCTTTGGTCAGTTGATTGTGGTTAAGATAAGTTGGACCCTTTGGGAAAATTCTTTTCTTTAGTTGGGACGATGAACACAATTGATGATGATTCATCATAGATCAAAATGAGTAGCTATGATGGACATCATGTGCCATATGGCAAGTGATGAGCTTTATAGTCCGTGTGAACCCTTGACTTTTCTTGTGAGACGCGCTTTCCTTCTAACGGCTCTATCATGTTTGGGTTCAATGACCCTAGGACGAGTTCTTTTGTTGAGTTCATGAGGTATGAGTTCACCTACGATGACCTATCGGGTCGACCAACTGTTTAATACCTAAAAAGACATGCACTAGTATACAAAAATCTTTTTGCATGAGCTCCAAAACTCCAAAACTGCAACCAAAGCAATCAAGTTGAATTTCAAGCGAACAAATATAGACTCAAAGTTTACTTGAAATAGATTTGTGCAAATAATGTTGGTTCAAAACTTAACTCAAACTTGTTCTTGTAGATTTCAATTTAACTAAGAAATTACGTAGGTTTTAAGTTCAAATATAATTTAATCACTCATGCTCTCCGAGATTATCTTCTAGTTCTACTCGTATTTTTATTAGTTATTGATAAACTATGCGCTAGATGTCCAATCTATAGAGCAAAGTAAAATTTATATAATTTCAATCTAGGCTTAAATTTGGAACTATTTTTTATTACAGCTTTTTAGTACAGACGCTTTTTGAGTTATATATTTTTGTACTAAAAAACTATTTTAAAAAACAGTAAGAAAGTCTTCCCAAACAAAACTTTAGATAAAATTTGCATAGAAGCGATTGAATCGAAGGCATGAACGGATGCTTGGTATTCAATGTCTACCAACAATGATTCATTATATACATATAACTTGTTGATGAACTATGAGAAAATTTGTTGTTGTACAAGTAAAAGTATATATTCTGGGTGGACTTGCACAACAAATCAAAAATAAGTGTATGTTGTTACATCCAATTTCATTTGTAACATTTTAGGTGCAGCACATCAGTGGTACCGAACCGCGGTACCAAACATTACTGAGCCACGATATCGAGCAAAGAGACGATGTGGCGCATTCCGGTTGGTCCCCAGACGGCATTCGGCGTCCGCAAAGAGTAATTTTTCATGTTTAGGATGGTTATAACATTTTATAAAGTTTATTGTTAAGTTGTTGAAGGGAAACAACTTTGCTACTTTGGTTATTAAAACATCTTCCCGCATAGAAATTAATTTCTAAAAAAAATAATGAGAAAAAAACTGACACAAAGGGACCATAAGTATCTAAGTATCAGAGATAAATTAGAAATAAGACCAGCTGAAGGGAAACTGACATTGACTGAAAATCAATGTCCCTCTTTCAAAGGAAAATTGATGCCTTTGCTTACTTATCTATTGTGATTCTCTTAGGTTTAACTCTATATATCCTCGTAAACTAACATGTGTGAAAATAAAATTCTTTTATTAAATATTTTTTATCTTAAAAAATCAAATCAGCCTTAAAAAAAACAAATAATATCCAATACTTTCATCAAATTCGATATATTTGAGGAGTGTAAATGACAGTATTAATTAAATATAATATGAATGAATGAAAAAAGAAGAAGAAGAAGAAGAAAAATCTATTTTTAATAAGATAACAAGTTCTAATGAGAGAGCAAGTTTTATTATCACTATAAAAAACATGACGTTTTCGTAGTAGTTCACTGCAGCAGTTTATAAATCATTGCAATAGAGAGATATAGATAAGCACAACTCTCTTTGGCTTATTGGTTAAGAGCTTAGGCTTCCAACTAAGAGGTCCAGGGTTCGAGTCTATGTGTATGCATTGTGTGTGTGAGTTTGTCTTAAATGACCTAAATGTCCAAAAAAAATAAAGAGAGATATAGATAACAGTTTTATCCGTTATTAAAATCTCCTAAATATTCATAACTTTGACAACCAATTAGTAGTGGCGGATTTAAAAGCCGGTGCTGCAGGATAAATATGTCCCCCCCACCATTTTATTGTTTGAGGCCCTAGCCTTCGATCTCGCCCTAGCCCGCCATCCCAATCCCTCCCTCTTTCTTACTGTTCGTGTGAGAGATTTATCTCCCTCTCTCTCATTGTTCGTGCGAGAGCTATATCTTATTATGTTTATTGTTTCTCAATAAAATATGTACTGCACCATTGATTCATTCACCTTAATCTCCCTCCGTTTTTGGTGGGCTTCTGTTTATCATGTAATATTTTTTTATAATATTTTGGAATTGTGTGAGGAGTTTATTGAGAAACAATAAACAGGTGAGGACAATACTTGGCCGCCGACCTTCCTCGGACTTCCGCACGGTCGTCGTTGAACCACCACCAAGCCGTTGACTGCCACCGGAATACCACCCGGACACCGACCGCCGTTGGACCTCCTCTCATATCCAACCATTGTTGGTCCTCCACCAGGCTGCCAAGTATTGTCCCTACGACCATCGTCGCCCATCAAACAAAGGTCCTTCCGACATCCGTCACCTGCCAATTACGATATTTCCGACTTTCGTCGCCCGCCAACTGTGGTTGCTCGCCAACTATGTCCTTCCGACCTTCGTTGTCATACAATAGTCTTTCTGACCTTCGTCACCCGCCAACTATGGTCCTTCCAACCAAATAAACATATTAATATTTGTTCTTTCAATTTCCACCGTGTAATGCACTATGTATATTTGCTATATCAAACCAAAGCATGCCCCCCCAGGAAGGGCCTCATTTGCAATTGACTGCAAACACTAAGTAGAATCATTTCAATTAGGTCAAATCCCCAGCAGTTTTTTTTCCATTTTAGAATTTTCCATGTAAAAATCTTGGTGTCACTCATGATTCACACCTCTTCTCTTTATCTACATATATAATGAATTTTCGTACAAAACTAAGATGTCATATTTTATATGTATCTACCACCGCAAATGTTGGAGATGCCCTAGACATCTTTTGATATATGTTGAAATTTTAAAATTTTGGATGTCAGCTTATTATAATTGATACGGCATCGCAAAATCATCTTGATCGGGCACGAATCTCGAGGCAAAACCTAGTTGGAAACTTCAAAAATTAATTTCGGGAGCATATGAACTCCGATTTCAGCGAGCTTACAGTCAAACTGAGCGTCTCGGAAATACAAACCCAACGACACCAAGATCAACCCAATCCGAGCCCAAATGAGTCCGAATCAAAGGTTCGAAGCGCTGTTGGAAGGTTCAAACCGCAATTTGAGTTACCAAACGGTCTCCGATTTTGATGAACTTATACTCGAATCGAGCGGCTCGACGAGACGAATCCAACGAGCTCAAGATCATCGAATTCCGACATCATTAAGGCCATCAAATGTCCAATGAACGGTGCATGATCAAAAGATTCGATATCGACCGTCCATTCAAACCACTCCCTGTTCGCCCTTGATCTCACGCCTATTTACGGGCTATGCCACTCCAGAAAAACTATAAATAGAGCCCTCATTCTACACCAAGGGGCTCAAGGGAAGAGAGAAGAAGAAGAAGAGGAGAAAGGGGAAAAGGAGATTCCTCACCTCCTCGACCACCGCCGGAGCTCTTCCTGCCGCCTGAAGACGCCGGAACTCTGTCGGATTTTCAGGAAACGCAGGAATTCTGCACAACTTCCACGTGATGCTGAAATCCTTCCCAATTAACAACAGAGTCCCCTCCTGATGCAGAAACTCCGCCCAAGTGAAGTTGAAGTTCTCCTCTGCCACCAAAGACGTCGGACTTCTACCCGACGTCGGACCTTCACTCTTCGCCAAGTTTCTACCTGACGCCGGACTTCTACCAGTTATCAGACTTTGCTGGACATCTATGCGAAGATGTATTTCTTTCCATTGATGGACTTCTACCTGACGCTGTCCTACTGATCTTCGTCGTCATACTACAGTCCTTCCGACCTCCGTCGCCAGCCGACTACGGTCCTCCTGACTTACGTCGCCCGCCGACTACAGTCTTTTCGACATCCATCGTCCGTTGAATACGGTCCTCATGACTTATGTCGTCCGCCGACTACAGTCTTTTCGACCTCTGTCGCCCGCCGACTACGGTCCTCCTGACTTACGTCGCCCGCCGACTATAGTCCTTCGTCGCCAGCTGGCTACGGTCCTCCTGACTTACTTCGCCCGCCGACCACAGTCCTTCGTCGCCAGTTGACTACGGTCCTCCTGACCTACGTCGCCCGCCGACTGCAGTCCTTCTAACAAAGCGAACTTGTCAATAGTAATTCTTTGTATTTACATCATGTAATGTACTCCATAAGATGTACATCAAGCTAAGACCTTCCACCAAGGAAGGGCATCATTTGTAATCGACTGCAAGACTAGTGGATTCATTCAAACTGGGCTAGGCCCCGTGGTTTTTCCCCCTTTTACAGGGGTTTAATTTCCACGTAAAAATCTTGGTGTCTCATAAATGCTAGACCCTCTCCTCTTATCTGATTGTGTGCCGGATTTTCGTACAATGCTAAGACGATAAAATTTATATTTCTCTACCGCCGCGAATACTCCTGGACGCAACAGTTTTGCACCGTCTGTGGGAATCGTGGTTCCCGACTGGGGGGGCAACTTTTGCTCCAATCTCAAAAGATCACACATAGCATTAATATCATAAGAAGCAGATGCGGACTGGGGGGCAACTTTGACTCAAATCATGGTAAAATAGATCCTCCAATACCTTCAACATCAAGTTGATATTTCAGGAATATCCGAGCAAATGCAAGGATACTTCAAATCAATTGCAAGCTTTATACAGTCTATTGTTGGACTTCTACTCCTCGGGCAAGGTCTTAATCTTGACCTTAAAAATGCAGTAACGGTCTAAAGATAGACCTTCTTCACTTTTGATTCGGGATATACGCGGCGTTCGCCCCCTTCAATCAAAGCAAAATCAATCCCAGGGGGATTCGATTCGACCTCTTCCACACAGGTTAACGTCGTCAAGCAAAGGCTCCGACATACAACCTCGGAAAGGTCTCACATCCTTGGTGGATTTTCCCGACCTCTTCCACACAGGTTAACGTCGTCGAACAAATATTCCGACATACAACCTCGGATAGGTCTCACATCCTTGGTGGATTTTCCCAACCTCTTCCACACAGGTTAACATCGTCGAACAAATGTTCCGACATACAACCTCGGATAGGTCTCACATCCTTGGTGGATTCTCCTGACCTCTTCCACACAGGTTAACGTCGTCGAACAAATGTTCCGACATACAACCTCGGATAGGTCTCACATCCTTGGTGGATTCTCCCGACCTCTTCCACACAGGTTAACATCGTCGAACAAATGTTCCGACATACAACCTCGGATAGGTCTCACATCCTTGGTGGATTCTCCCGACCTCTTCCACACAGGTTAATGTCGTCGAGCAAAGGCTCCGACATACAACCTAAGAAAGGTCTTACATCCTTGGTGGATTCTCCCGATCTCTTCCACACAGGTTAACATCGTCGAGCAAAGGCTCAGACATACAACCTCGGATATGTCTCACATATTTGGTGGATCCAATATATGTTAACAACATTGAGCAAATGCTCTAACATATAACCTTGGATAGGTCTTACATCCTTGGTTAACGTCGCCAGAATGACGTCAAGGGACTTTCATTTAACTTCTTCACAAAGTTAAATTTTTACCCGATGTTGAATTTCCTCCTGTTGCTGAATTTTTTCCTTGCAGGACTTTCGTTGGACTTCTGCTCGTCGACAAATCTTCATCGGTCTTCTACCCGACATCGAACTTCTGCTCGTCAGCAGACTCCTACTCGTCATCGGACTTCGGCTCGTCAGCGGACTTCTACTCGTCGTCAGACTCCTGCTCGTCGACGAATTCTCGTCGGTCTTCTACCCGACGCTGAACTTCTACCCGACGTCGGACTTCTACTTGTCAGCGGACTTCTGCTCGTCTTCAGACTCCTGCTCGTCGACGAATTCTCGTCGGTCTTCTACCCGATGTCAGACTTCTGCTCGTCAGCAGACTCCTACTCGTCGTCGGTCTTCTACCCGACGTCGGACTTCTGCTCGTCAGCGGACTTCTGCTCGTCTTCAGACTCCTACTCGTCGACGAATTCTCGTCGGTCTTCTACCCGACGTTGAACTTCTACCCGACGTCAAACTTCTGCTCGTCGACGAATCTTCGTCGGTCTGCTACCCGACGTTGAACTTCTACCCGACATCGGACTTCTGCTCGTCAGCGGACTCCTACTCGTCGTCGGACTTCTGCTCTTCAGCGGACTTCTACTCGTCGTCAGACTTCTGCTCGTCGACGAATCTTCGTCGGTCTTCTACCCGACGTTGAACTTCTACCCGACATCGAACTTCTGCTCGTCAGCAGACTCCTACTCGTCGTCAGACTTCTGCTCGTCAGCGGACTTCTACTCGTCGTCAGACTCCTGCACGTCGACGAATTCTCGTCGGTCTTCTACCCGACGCTAAACTTCTACCCGACGTCGGACTTCTGCTTGTCAGCGGACTTCTGCTGGTCTTCAGACTCCTGCTCGTCGACGAATTCTCGTCGGTCTTCTACTCGTTGTCAGACTTTTGCTCGTCGACGAATTCTCGTCGGTCTTCAACCCGATGTTGAACTTCTACCCGACGTCGGACTTTTGTTCGTCAGCAGACTCCTACTCGTCGTCGATCTTCTACCCAACGAAGGACTTCTCCTTGTCGTCGGGCTTCTGCTCGTCAACGGACTGATACTAGTCATCGGCTTCTTGCTCGACTGTTACTTGCAACGCACACTCGAACTCTCTCCTTTGGCTCCACACACGATCGTTGATTGCTAATGGGCTTCAACTCGATAGTCCATCGCCAGCAAACATCCGCTCAGATGGAAAAGAGATCCCCTAGGCTTCTGCGCGCGAGGAGGGGCACTAAGTTGAGCAGGAAAGAATTCCAACTCGCAAATAGCGGAAGCCTCAACCGCCAGTAAGCCGGAGGGGGAGGAAGAAATCCCGTAGGTTTCTGCACGCGAGGAGGGGCGCTATTCGAGTAGGAAAAAATTCCAACTCGCAAATAACGGAAGCCTCGACCGTCAGTAAACCGGAGGGGGAGGAAGAAATCCCGTAGGTTTCTGCACGCAAGGAGGGGCGCTATTCGAGTAGGAAAAGATTCCAACTCGCAAATAACGGAAGCCTCAAACGCCAGTAAACCGGAGGGGGAGGAAGAAATCCCGTAGGTTTCTGCACACGAGGAGGGGCGCTATTCGAGTAGGAAAAGATTCCAACTCGCAAATAACAGAAGCCTCAACCGCCAGTAAACCGGAGGGGGAGGAAGGAATCCCGTAGGTTTCTACCGCCAGTAAACCGGAGGGGGAGGAAGAAATCCCGTAGGTTTCTGCACGCGAGGAGGGGCGCTATTCGAGTAGGAAAAGATTTCAACTCGCAAATAACGGAAGCCTCAACCGCCAGTAAACCGGAGGGGGAGGAAGGAATCCCGTAAGTTTCTACCGCCAGTAAACCGGAGGGAGAAAGAAAGAGAAGTTGTAAGTTTCCTAAGGGCCTAGGAGGCCTATTTATAGGTTTTGGAGAAAAAGGGGGGATTTTATTACAAATTTCGGAATTATCTTATTTTAGAAAATTTTTAGGAATTTTTTGCAATTTTTGGGGATTTTTTCGGAATTTTTTGGACCAAAAAATAGCAAAAATGTCATTTTTGGATGGATGTGGGGCCTACATTGGCGGTGCAGCCAACCGGCTGCACCTTTTCGCGCGGCCAGAACAGCGATCCGCGGCCAGCACACGCGGATCGCGACTGGCCAGCCGTGGCACGCACGCGGCCACACAGGCCAGCGCACGGCAGGCGCTGGCGCACCCCCCGCGCGGCAGGCGCGGGCGCACCCAGCGGGCGCAGGCGCACCGCAGCGGGCGCGGGCGCACCCCAGCGCGGGCGCGGGCGAGCCCAAGCGCGGGCTAGCAGCGCGTAAGCGCGGCCGCGGTTCCGCGCCGGCGGCGGCGTCGGCGGCGGCCGGCCGGTCCGGTCGGTTCGACCACCTGGCCCGTTTCGGGTCCGTATTTTCGCCTTGAAAAGTTCAAATTCGACGTTTTTGGGGTCCCCGGGACCGTTTTTCGACGTTCCGGACTCAATTTTGACATTTTCGGAGCCGTTCGGGGCTTCTACAATCCAGATCAATCCTGGGTCACTTAGAAAAATTTTCCGAAATTTGTGACACATATTTTCGGACCTCTGAAGCTACGACGTCCGAAAATAGGGGGGCAACTGATACGGCATCGCAAAATCATCTTGATCGGGCACGAATCTCGAGGCAAAACCTAGTTGGAAACTTCAAAAATTAATTTCGGGAGCATATGAACTCCGATTTCAGCGAGCTTACAGTCAAACTGAGCATCTCGGAAATACAAACCCAACGACACCAAGATCAACCCAATCCGAGCCCAAATGAGTCCGAATCAAAGGTTCGAAGCGCTGTTGGAAGGTTCAAACCGCAATTTGAGTTACCAAACGGTCTCCGATTTTGACGAACTTATACTCGAATCGAGCGGCTCGACGAGTCGAATCCAACGAGCTCAAGATCATCGAATTCCGACATCATTAAGGCCATCAAATGTCCAACGAACGGTGCATGATCAAAAGATTCGATATCGACCGTCCATTCAAACCACTCCCTGTTCGCCCTTGATCTCACGCCTATTTACGGGCTATGCCACTCCAGAAAAACTATAAATAGAGCCCTCATTCTACACCAAGGGGCTCAAGGGAAGAGAGAGAAGAAGAAGAGGAGAAAGGGGAAAAGGAGATTCCTCACCTCCTCGACCACCGCCGGAGCTCTTCCTGCCGCCTGAAGACGCCGGAACTCTGTCGGATTTTCAGGAAACGCAGGAATTCTGCACAACTTCCACGTGATGCTGAAATCCTTCACAATTAACAACAGATTCCCCTCCTGATGCAGAAACTCCGCCCAAGTGAAGTTGGAGTTCTCCTCTGCCACCAAAGACGTCGGACTTCTACCCGACGTCGGACCTTCACTCTTCGCCAAGTTTCTACCCGACGCCGGACTTCTACCAGTTATCAGACTTTGCTGGACATCTATGCGAAGATGTATTTCTTTCCATTGATGGACTTCTACCTGACGCTGTCCTACTGATCTTCGTCGTCATACTACAGTCCTTCCGACTTCCGTCGCCAGCCGACTACAGTCCTCCTGACTTACGTCGCCCGCCGACTACAGTCTTTCCGACATCCATCATCCGTTGAATACGGTCCTCATGACATAAGCCGACTACAGTCTTTTCGACCTCTGTCGCCCGCCGACTACGGTCCTCCTGACTTACGTCGCCCGCCGACTACAGTCCTTCGTCGCCAGCTGACTACGGTCCTCCTGACTTACGTCGCCCGCCGACCACAGTCCTTCGTCGCCAGTTGACTACGAAACTCCTGACCTACGTCGCCCGCCGACTGCAGTCCTTCTAACAAAGCGAACTTGTCAATAGTAATTCTTTGTATTTACATCATGTAATGTACTCCATAAGATGTACATCAAGCTAAGACCTTCCACCAAGGAAGGGCCTCATTTGTAATCGACTGCAAGACTAGTGGATTCATTCAAACTGGGCTAGGCCCCGTGGTTTTTCCCCCTTTTACAGGGGTTTTCCACGCAAAAATCTTGGTGTCTCATAAATGCTAGACCCTCTCCTCTTATCTGATTGCGTGCCGGATTTTCGTACAATGCTAAGACGATAAAATTTATATTTCTCTACCGCCGCGAATACTCCTGGACGCAACAATAATAATCTTAGTTGAAATGTTCAAAGAGAACTCTTCCTCACTCGCCTTATCATACTCATGGAGCTTGGATAAAATTGTGACATCAATAAAAATTGGCCAGCGTATGTGAAATATGTGATGTGTAAAAAAACTGACCAATTTCTACTATTTCGTAGAAGCATTATTACTCTTTATCCTAAAGTATCAGCGATATTTCTGGACCATCTTCTCCATCTCGCAGCAGCAGAGAGCAGCTGCTACGCTACATCTCTCCCTTCTCCATGGCATTTCCCACCTCCGCCTCACTTTCCTACATTCCCACCTCTCTTACTCTTTCTTCATCTTCGTCCTCGTCCTCCTCCACTCGACCGGTCTTTCCCTGCCGCTCCGCCGCTCGCCCACCACCTCCTGCGGCCGAGTCCCCCTCTAACGAAAATCCTAACCCTTCCCTCTCAGACCAACTCCGACCCCTCTCCCTCACTCTCCTCAAGCAAACCTCCCCCCTTCTCCTCACTCCTTCCAAGCAGAACCCAACCTGGACCAACCCCTCTAAACCCAAACCCTCCGTCCTCCTTCCCCACCGCCACCCCCGCCCTACCCACTCCCACAACCCCGATCTCCGCCGCCTATCCCTCTTATCCCGTTCCCTCTCCGTCTCATCCTCCGATGACGACTTCGACACCGCCTTCCCCAACCCCCTTCCCCATTCCTCCGCTCTCCTCCTCCTCAACTCCCTCCGCCCCTGGCAGAAAGCCCACCGGTTTTTCCTCTGGCTCCAATCAAAATCCCCCTCCTCCCCTCTCGAAACCATCTTCTACAACGTTGTTCTCAAATCCCTACGTGCTGGCTGCCAATTCTCCCTCGCCGAATCCCTAGCCAATGAAATGATCCACATTGGCGTACCCCTCGACAATATCACCTACTCCACCCTCATCACCTGTGCGAAGCGCTGCCGCCGCTTCGACCGTGCAATCTACTGGTTCAACAAAGTCTACCAAGCAGGCCTCTTGCCTGATGAAGTCACCTACTCCGCCATCCTCGATGTCTATGCTGAGCTTGGCCGGCGAGAAGAGGCCGTCGCACTCTACGAGCGGGCACGCGCCAGTGGCTGGACACCGGATCACGTGCCTTTCTCCGTCCTCGCAAAGATGTTCGGCGAGGTGGGGGACTATGATGGGATTCAATACGTGCTTAAAGAGGTGAAGATGCTTGGCATGAAGCCTAACGTCGTGGTGTTTAATACTCTGCTTGATGCGCTAGGGAAGGCTGGGAAACCTGGTCTTGCACGCAACCTGTTTGACGAAATGCTTTCTGCCGGTTTGACGCCGGATGAGAAAACTCTTACTGCGATGATTAAGATCTATGGGAAGTCGAGGTGGGGGAGGGATGCGCTTGAGCTTTGGGATAGGATGAAGGCGAATAAGTGGCCTGTGGATTTTATTTTGTATAATACGTTACTAAGCATGTGCGCTGATCTTGGGTTGGAGGAGGATGCAGAGAAGCTGTTCGATGAAATGCAGCAGTCGGGCAGAGGTCTGCGGCAGCAGCCTGATAGCTTTAGCTACACAGCAATGATCAATATATATGGCAGCGGTGGGAAGCCCGACAGGGCACTGAAGATGTTTGATGAAATGCGTGAGAGAGGAGTCGAGCCTAACGTTATGGGAAGCACCTGTTTGATTCAATGCCTGGGAAAGGCTAGGAGGATTGATGATGCTGTGCGAGTATTTAATGTTGCAATGGAGAGAGGGATAAAGTGCGACGATCGACTCTGTGGTTGCTTGCTCTCGCTTGTGGCTTTGTGCGACGAAGCTGATATGAGCAAGGTGGTTGCTTGCTTGGAGAAGGCTAACCCAAGGTTGGTTAGGTTTGTGGCGATGTTGGGTGAAGAAGGAGCGCAGTTCGAGGAAGTTAAGGAGGAGCTAAGGGGGATTCTGAATGAAGCAAATGTTGATGTTCGCAGGCCATTCTGCAATTGCTTGATAGATATATGCAGGAACAGAGGATATCCCTCTCGAAGAGCTCATGAGATTCTGCGTTTGGGAACAATGTATGGATTGTATTCTGGGTTACATACCAAGGGCTCAAAAGAATGGCATTTGAATCTGAGGTCTCTATCAATTGGCGCAGCCAAAACTGTTTTTGAAGAATGGATGGAGACTTTGTTTGATTCGATTGAGCATGAGGAGACATTGCCTCAAATTTTCTCTGTTCAAACTGGCTCTGGAGCTCACAGATTCTCCCAAGGACTGGCCTATGCTTTCAGCTCATATTTGGAGGAGTTAGCTTCTCCATTCAGGCAGAATGGAGAGATTGGTTGTTTTGTTGCTATGAAGGAAGATTTGATATCATGGCTGAGGTCTAGAAATTCTTTAGATGGTGACAAGCAGATTGAGGTGTAAGCAATCTTTCAATTCTTCTAATGTTATTTATTTCATGAAGTGTCTCACTTTTATGTTTTTTTATTCATAATTATGAAATTTTAGCCAAGCTTAAGTTTCTTGTCATCATCTTATTTCTAATTTTTTCAAGCCATCTTGCAGACAATTAGGGTTAGAAGTATGATTTGCAGATTAATTAGGCACTGTAAATTGACATGTTAGTTGTTGGAATCTGAAACATTCAACTGATGTTCTACCTTAAAACCTTATGTACCTGAAACATTTGACCAAAACGTATGATCATCTCCTAGGACAACTAATCCATTGTGTTTTAGGCTTCGTTTGGGACAGCTTTCTTACTAATTCTTAAAGCAATTTTCTAGCACAAAATTTTTAATTTTTTAACTAAAAAACGGCTTTAAGAAGCAGTAAAAAAGCCATCCCAAACGTAACCTTAGTTTGCATTTGTGCAATGGAATGAAAATAAGTGACATTCAGATAAATCCCGTTTTCCTTTTACCACTCACTAAAATATAATGTTTCAGAAGTTTTATCGCCTACAACGCAGCAGGTCTGCCATTGTTTTCCCTTCCAAAACACATGAAAGAATACCATAAAGGAAAATTGTAAAAAACAATTTCCCCATTTCCATTCATCCCCTAAAACAGAAAGAATAAACCAATACGAACCCACCAAAAGGAAGCAATATATTAACTCATCTTTCCAAACCATCGTCATTTTGTTGATGTCTTATGATTCTTTGAAACTAATACCGGATCTTCATGAGTAAGCGTAACGAATATGTTGCTGTATTGAAAGAGTTCAGAAACTGATTAGCCAGCCATCCCTTGCTTCCCCGCTTGTTTCTTGGAATGGATTAGCAAAAATGCTCGAGTTATACAGTTTTGCAGAAATGTGCCTTCAGTTCCTAGCAGGTCACACATATTTTCCTGAGGATTTCCATATTCTTCCTTCTAGGGATATAACCATGACAGTTACATCATCGTGGTACTTTCTCCGGTCACCCTGAGGTATGTCCAACAGTTCATGGAAGTCCATTCCTGCAAGTAGCAACTCTGGGCATAAATTATGTGTTCTAAATGGTATCAGGATGAAAAAAAGTTTTAGTAGATGCACAGTACAAGCTTAATATTGAAGATATCACTTATCTGGTAGTGGAAACCTAATTTTTATTGAAACTTAAGGCTTATACAGTTCTAAAGATTGTTTAATCAAAAATCTGCGGGTATTCTCAGGACGACAATTTGGAGAAAGATCTAACTTTTACAATCCTGCCGACACAAGATTCTTCGTCAAGTTAGGTCCTTCCTACCATGACCTAATTGCTCATCTTAGGCAAATTAGTCCCACTTGGAAGATCTTTTTACGTCACATGACCCAATAGCTCAAATTTAATAATATAACATAACCTGCAACGATGATTAATTACAGTTCCTCAATAGTTATGTCGAGCAAAAGTGTTCCCTTCTTCTAGCTCAAAAGATGATGTCACTGTAAGCCTTCTAGATCTCTCCAAGGAAATAGAATTATAAGCAACTACTGCAACCTAAAAGATTGTGAAGAGCCTGCCAAAAAGTTAAAAGTATATGGAGCTTCAACCTAAAGGATTTAGATGGTAAATGTAGTATATAGCCTTATCCTTACATTTACAGATGTCTTCTAATGAGTCAATAGGTCTTGAGAGCAAACAAAAAAATAGTTAACTGTCTTTGTAACAAATTTAATAAGCAAGCAACATAGGAAACATGCTCCAAATTTCAGAATCATCAGGATAAATAGTTCATGTTCAAAAAAATTGTTAACATGCTTGGGACATTTTTTTAACTGCTTTTTAAAATGACTTTTTAATACAAAATTTCTAATTCAAGTAATCTTTGTACTAGAAAGCACTTAAAAAGCAGAAAAAAAAATACCAAACGAATCCTAAAGAGCATGAATAGCTCACGTTCCATAATCACATACAAGTAGGAAGACACCTCTTGGGAGACGCTAAAGAAAACAAGCCAGCCAAAAATATCCTCAACTATACAGGCCCAATAAGTAAATATCATGAAGGGAACTGCAAAGAATAATCCTCATAAATATGGCTTGTAGCCACTATTATACTTGCCCAAAAGAATGCATGATACATTCAGAATTTCAGATATAGGTAATGAGATGTGTTATGCGAGAGAAGGTTGGGACTTGGGGGAACGCAAAGCAAGCCTTGAGAGGTTCCATCCTTTTGAGGGAGTCCAAGCTGCTTCCTAATACGTCGGTTCAGTGTGAACCGGCCTAGCCGGCCCCCGTTGTTTACAGGAGGTGGACTCCTTCAGCCTCCTTTATTGGTTCCACCCAAAGCGGTGGGCCCCATCAGTCCAAATGAATTCAAATTGAAAAGGAGTAGGCGGCTAGGGCTTGGAAGGGAAATTAAATTAGGAAAACTTTTGTATTAAAGTGCATGAGAGGATTAGGGAAGATTATGTTTTGATTGATTGGAATTAGGGTTTCTTGGCGACTTGGGCTATAAACTTGCTTGTCTAGAGATTTGGGAGAGACGATCCTCCTCTCGAATTGAGGTTCTCTTGTATATTTGCTTTGTTCTTGTTTCCCTTTGTTTTCTATTAGAATTGTTATCGTTTAATTGTTCCACGACGATTTCTACGTTTTCTCGCCGTTTTTACCGATTATTGTTAGGTTTTCTTGCGAACTCAAGTAGATCCGATAAAATTACTTGCAAACTCAAGTATTTCCTATCACTTTCACAGTGATCTCTAGGGTACCCACTTTAGAAGAGACAAGATGATAAATAAAACAACAACAATAACAAAAATATCAAGCCTTTATACCATCATGTGGGGTCAGCTAAATAAATTATTATTATTTTTCATTATGTATTATTAAGAGTCAAATTCTCATTTAAATCTAATAAAAAAAAAGTCATTTCTAATACTTTCTAACCAAATCTTTTTAGGTATGTCTCTACTTTTCTTAATAGATGTAAAATCTAATACATCTACTCTCATAACTGGGCATCGGAAGGCTGTCGTTTTATGTGACCAAACCATCTAAGATGACTCTCTAATCTTATCTATCACTGTAGTTACTCCAACCTTATTACACATATTCATTTCATATTTTTGTCTCTAAGAGTGAAGCCACTCATTCACCTAAACATCCTCATCTCTGCAATAAAAATGAAAAAAAAATAAAGAGGATAGGAATACCCATTGATTGGCAAGTACAAATATAGCATACCATCACAACAAAATGAATTTAAAGAGTGAATTATGTGGCAAGTAGCGCACAATTGCATAAGAAGTGTCTCATGTGAGCGAAATCATTAGGAAACTTCTTTCAAAAGTTCTAGCTCCAAAGACTTAAGACATCTTGAAACTAGCAGGCCAACAAGAAACACTCACATGCCATGCGTGAAAGGGTGTACATAGTGGTTGAGACTTCTGAATGAGAGGCTTGGGGAATAGTAAAAGTAAGTAGTCATGCTCCTGAGTTTGTCTTCTTGATTTGAATCTATCATCTTAAGCTCAATTTGGAGTCAAATCTAATCCCATTAATCAGGAAAAAAAGGGAAGTAATACCCATTGATCGAAAATAAAAAAAGAGAGGAATACCCATTGGTCAGCAAGTATAAGTATAACCTACCCTTACATCAGAATGAATTCTCCGGCAAAGTAGCTCACAAATCCATGAGAAGCATCTCATGTGAGCGATATCATCAGGATACTTCATTCAAGGGTTCTAGCTCCTCACATGCCGTGCATGAAAGGGAGTACGTAGTGACTGAGGCTTCTGAATGAGAGGCTTGGAAAATGGTAAATGTAAGCAGCCATGCTCCTGAGATTGTTTTCTTCATTTGAATCAATCTATCTCAAGCTCAATTTGGAATCAAAACTAATCCCATCGATCAGAAAAAAAAAAATGGAGAGGAATACCCATTGATCAGAAAAAAAAGGTAAAAAAAGAGAGGAATATCCATTGATCCACAAGTACAACCTACTCTTACAACAGAATGAATTTAAAGAGTGAATTCTGTGACAAAGTAGCTCACAATTGCATGAGAAACATTTCATGTGAGCGATATCATCAGGCTCAAACCATTTGCCAATCACGAGTCAGAATGATCTAAAATAATATAAAACTAATAAAATAAAATAAATTTCAGTATGAGAAAATAACTTGAAAAAAAATCTACTTGTACAGGGAGATGATGAGTGGGATGATCGACCAAACAATCCACAATCTTTCTAGCCTAAAACCAATTTTCTCATGGTTTGGGTTGTGTTGGCGAGGTTGGTCAACCATATGATTAGTTCTTTCAACCTACCTGTTTTCCAACATCTTTAAATTCTAAACAAATATGTTATAGTGAGGCTTCACTTTACAGCTCTGCGAGCCATTGCTTCACAACAGTACAATGGAAGCTGGAGAATTAACAGCAGAACAATTAGTTTTTTTATATTCGTAAAGAAGTCGAACTATAAGTATCAATGCCAATAGATCATGGGTACAGCACAAGCAGTTTTCTTGCTGCCAAGAATGCTTGGACTTTGGCTCTGTTACCAAGAATTTTGACATGCACATACTATGCAAATTCATTTTACAAAATTTTAAATCATCGTTCATTCTGTTACTATATGTATGTAGAGGTGT
This sequence comes from Dendrobium huoshanense, assembly GCA_016618105.1. Lineage (NCBI taxonomy): Eukaryota > Viridiplantae > Streptophyta > Magnoliopsida > Asparagales > Orchidaceae > Dendrobium > Dendrobium huoshanense. The sequence goes on from CM028345.1 coordinate 59,860,388, forward strand.
CAAAACCAGGTTTCGGGTCAAACCCGAAATTGACCCGGGTTCAAAAGGGTCAACCCTAACCCGACTTGGTTATGCAAATAGGTCGGAAATCCAGACCGGGACCCAACCCGTCGTGTTACAGTGTTGACCCAACCTGGCATGGTTGACCAGAGACGGGAAAGGCGGGGCGACGGGCTGGCGAGCGTGCGCGTGCGGGCAGGCGCATGAAGCCCTGGGCAGCCTCGGGCGGGCGTGCGGACAGGCTTGGCCAGCACGGTCAGCTCATTTCAAACCAGTTTCTGGGTTGACCCGGAAATCCGACGGGTCAACCCGAACCCGACCCAACCCTTTTTTTCAAGCGTGTCGAATCCGTGAACCTGAACCCGACCTGATTTTGGGTCGGGTCTAACCCAAAATTTTAGGGTCGAATTCGAGTCGGGTTTTCGTGTTGTGTTAAATATTGACACCCCTATGTATTGAATGCTGCCAAGAGAAAATTGGCCCTTAGTTGGATATTCACCACAAGGACCATCATTTCATAAACCTATAATCAAACGTCATAAACTTTAGCTATATTTTCAAATGGAGACCAAGCGTTAGAATGTTTGTTTACATAAGCCATGGGAAAAGAATGGACTGCCTTAGTTATTTAATATCAAGCATTCTCAGTGTCTTTTGTCCTTCCAGATCCCTTGAAATGATCAGTTCAGGAGTTTGACTTGACATTTGGGAAACCATTCATAAAACCCTATACAAATCACATGGAATAGCAAGTTGATCTTAACCAATATCCTCCATAACCATGGTTTCCATGAACGTATTTGATTACTTTTCTAAGCGCATGATACGAATAAAAGATATCTAGTAAATGTTGAACCAAGCACAACCTCTGTCGACCATCTTCCATGTAGTTATTTATCATGCACAAATCATATTTTCACTTGCTGGTTCAGAAAAATGACTTACCAGCTTTCTTCGCAGCACGAAACAGAAGCTCCTCAATCAAACTTTGGGCAGGATCGCCATCTGGAAACCTTTCAATGAATCTTTCAACATGCACAACCACTTCCTCATTGCTTAAATACTGATAAAGACCATCTGAGGAAAGCACCAAAAACTGATCGTTTGGTCCCAGTTTATGGTGACAAAGAGAAGGAATACAGGACACATATGGTGCATTTCCAATAAATTCATTCCTGAACATTTCTAGTAACCCATTATTCCACTTGGGCTGAAAAAGAAAGAAAACCCACAAAAATCATTAGTTTTAAGTATCAAAATTGTATAAAATGTTAGATAATAACTATTCAAAACACAAATTACATCATTTTGCAATAAATAATTAACATTAATGAACTTTTTTCAAGGAGACAACAAGCCAAAATTAGAAAATACCTGTTTGAGGTATCCAGCACCAAAAGCACGGGTAACTTTGAGGCGGCCCTTCACCCTATCATTTACAATACAGTGGCTATCATCAGGATGCTCTGCTTTTATCCTTAGAACCTCCTGCATAAGCAAAAAGTCAGTTTACTTACAGTAATGAATTCCAGCGTTACTATGCCTTAGAATCATCATCTAAAAACTAAATATTTGGGTCAAATATATGAATCTCATTCTCCATTCACTTAGTTAGGGTTGCTTGAGATATTTATTTTGCATAATGTTTTTTGCAGTTTCCATTCATGTTATCTTCAGTATACTATTTTTACTTCATAAATCTTCAGATTTATTTCGCACTTTATTTTTTGCACAAATTTTTTACAGCTCCCACTCAACTTGATTGTTAGGCTTTTTCTTGTTGCCCAATACCCGAATCCATATAATTACTTGTAAAGAGTGAATGACGCATCACAGCTCAAAGTTGCTCGTAGAGCCATGGCGCTTTAGGCTTTTTTTGTTGCCCAATTCTTGAATCCACATAATTGCTTGTCAACGGTGAATGATGCATCACATCTCAAAGTTTCCCATTGAACCATGGTGCAGTGCTCACCATTTTAAACACGGTGCAAATAAAAAAATAGTTATAAAATTCATTATATGTATCCTATTTTAGAGTATCAATTAAGTTGGGTAAGATTTGGTTGAATATATTTGTCATCCAAAGTCCAAATCATTAAAGTGAGCTTCAAATTCGTCCATAACTTCTACTAAAATAAAATCTAATAAAAACTTACTAAACTATTTTAATCATATCAACTAATTATAAAATTCATTATTACATTATTTTTGAAATTAAACTATATAATTATTAAAAACTATTTATAATTATATTAAAAAATTCCTAAAATTTAAATTGTGCGCACCGTGCGCCATGCACCATTGCACACATATGGCGCGCGCCAACTTGAACATGTGCACTGTGCCATAGAACTGGTGTCGTATGTGCAGCGCCATGCGCCATGGCGCGTACCATTTTGCACCATTGACAAGTATTCATATAATACCATTCATCTAATTGTAATTGCAATTTTATAAAATCCATCTATCTCAATAATACGGAACCCAAATTAGCTTAATTATATGCCCAGGCCCTTCAGAATAGAAAAGCATAGTTGGTTAACTACCCACTTGGTCCCATCAAAGAAGTTCAGCAAATAGCTTTTGAATCCTAATGAGCAAATACTTTTGCAGGTAAGCAATTTCCTTCTTTAAAGTTGCATTACAACTCATCCTATTACCTAAAAGACATGCTCACTAATTATTCTCATAAATTCTAGCATGGCTATCTATCAATGATAAACATTCTGTAGGCTCATAGTATTCTATCAATGATTTGTACTCGCTAAGCTCTTAGAAAGGGAAAATTATTAAGCGCGGCATCACCCGAAGCTAGTGCATCCGGGTGACGTGATGTGTCCGGATTCACCTCCGGCCGGTCCGGACACCGCCCGTAATAATCTCTCCTTTCGAAAGTTTGCATAACCAAAAAAAACAATGGAGACAAACTTTAACATAGAAAATCTGAAAAACTTACTTCAGGAATGCTGGTATTGTGGTCGGTAGAAAGCTGCAATGCCCCCAAATTCATCCCCTCTCGACCAAATGGAGCATCGATCTCTACTTCATATCCACCCTTCTCCAGACTTTCCTGCAACCTATACTGAGCTACAATCGCCCTGCTATCACCAACATTCATAACATACACATCTTCATCCCTCATCAACACCACAAGCAAGCAGGATCCCATCAAAGCCATCTCTGGATTACAATCCATTGCCCTATCTGTCATCTCCAAATAAGCAATCTCCGTCTGCTTAAGCGCCCTTGAAAGAGCTCTAAGCACCAAATCATGATCAGAAACCGGCCCGACCTTCCTCCGGCAACAACTCCTCTCCGGCGCATCTTGGATTTCCTTGGCCTTCTTCCTCCAGCTACCAAGCCCACTTCTCAGCTTGGAGAGTGACAAGGCAAACCGACCTGAACCCGAAAACTCCAACTCACCATCCTCATCTCTTTCAGCTAGGAATTCCCTCAAACGCCTGGCAGGTATACCAGAATTGTCTCTTAAAGGGACACCTTTTTCGCCACTTTCGTCTCTAGATTCCTCAATTTCTTCCCAGAACAAACCGCGCAGCTCATTAAATACAGAACGGTAGAGATTGCCCACCAGAAATTCGGGGGCTTCTGGCCCGTTGAACCCGTCGTAGATCCCGACGAAGAGCCACTTTTGCTCCTCCGAGACGACGACGTGAACCCGATCTTCGCCGGCTTTACCGTGGGCCCACTGCACGTTCCCGGAAGCCGGCGATGGCCCCGGCGCTTCGCCGGTGTCAGGATCGAATCTCCGCCCAGGGATTCCACGAAGGGGAACCACAGATGGGCGATTCTTCTCCGAGAAGCTTCGCCGGAAAAGCGGCGTGCTATTTCTCCTCTTCCTCCGCTTCTTGACCAAAGGGCCGGAGAAGGGGAGACCCGCCTCAGTGTCCGCAACATCGATCGGGCCGGAGAGGAAGAACCCGCGGTCCAGATCGCCGGCTAGCTGAAGCGGGAGGGTGGAGAAGGAAGAGGAGCTCTGGAATCCAGCGGAGTGAAAACTTGAGGTGGAGTTGTCGAAGATGGGGAGAATGGTTGAGGAGTTCGCAGACACGGAGGCGCCGGAAATGGCCTTAAACGCGATCTCCACCGCCGAAGCGGCTGACGAGGAGCGCGAGTGCACCGGGGATGAAGAACGAACGTAGCAGAAGGAGTGCCCTAGGGTTTCATCAAGTGGTCCTGGCTCGAAAGCCGGGATCTCCTCGCCGGCTCCGCCACATCCGCCGACGGCCGACGGCCGGAGACATGATCGGAGGTGACGTGAGGCTCCGCTTCCCATTATAAGCTCGGAAAAGACGCCTCTTTTTGTGTAATTTGATGCTTTTCTTCACATTTTTTTCAGAGAGCAAAAGCAGGGCAAAGATGAAGAAGAAGAAGAGGAGGAGGAGAGAGTGGAAACTCTGCTCTGTGTCAATGGCTCAATGCTCCTCTTTTCCGCTCGCTCCAAAACAAAAAAAAGCCGGGCCCAGGTGATGACGTGGCAATACAATGCAAAGAGGTCAGCTACACGTGTTACTTTCACCCTTAATATTTCAAGAATTGACCACGGGAACAGAGAGGGGATCCAACATCCAAGATTCGAAATGAGGGTCGTTTCAGTAATTTCGAGAAAGAATGATGAGGAAAAGGGTTACGAGATCCGACGGCCAAGATGCCATCGTTTGCCGTCGCGATCACGGAGTCAAACGGCGGGCTACCCCACATAAACCCCATCTTTTACATGCACTTGGCGAAGTTTTCCCGAAATCAACTGCGAAATGGAAGTCACTTCCGGTTTTGCCCCCTCTCTCATTAGTGAGGCTCTGCAAGTCAATTGGAGTCCAGAGTCAGAGTCGGCTTTGCGGAGTTACGTTTCTTTATTTACCTCTGTTCAAGGTAAAGGGCCGGACTCTGACATGTGTTAGAGAGAGAGAGAGAGGGGGGGAGAGATGCATTGAATCAAAAAAAAATTTGGGAGAATATGATGCTTAAGCTCATATCATTAAAAAATAAATATAATAAGTAAAAAAAATCATATGCTAAGATAAAATCCAAAAAGAAAATCGCATCTAAATCACTAAGGTCTCAGGATGCAAATTTCGTGAAAATCACCCAGGTAGCAAAAATTATCCAAAAGGATGTAAGAGTATCCCCTGGTTGTCGAAGCGACCGTCCAAAGGGATGCAAAGCAAGTTTGCATTCATCATTGTCCTTCAAATAAAAAAAAAACATTCCCTGGCTGTCAATAAAGACCATCCAGGAAATCAAAAAACGTGAAGAGCAACACAAAAACTGTTTCCATCCAACCTTCCACATCTGAAAAAAATCAAAAATCAGATAAGCAGAATTTGAAAGATCTAAAAGCTTTTCTTCTTGTGAGACTTGTAGTAAACAACCGTTTTAATCTTGGTAGTAGTAGTGATGTGACAATCAAAGGAGTTACCAAATAATCTGTTATTTCTTGCTCTCCAAATATAATAAATGATAGCACAAAGTAAAAGTTAGTAGAAGTTTTTCCTGTGTTTATCAATTTCTCAATCTTCAATGCTGTTAAAAGCTTGTCAATGGTTTGGTCGCAGGAGCATACTACCCATAAGGGGGAAAATGTTGTTAAGAATGTAATAAGAATAATCACATTCAAATAGAAGATGGTTTTGATTTTCCCGGTCATTACGGCAAAAGGTATAGGACGAGGAGATAGGAATTCCCCTCAAGATCAAGGTGTAAGTGGTTTTTAGCTCGTGTTTGAAAGCTATCCAGGTGTAGACAGAGAAACGCAAAGCATAGTGCTTGTGCCATACAAATTTATACCAAGTTACAACATTAGAATCAGAGTAATAATGCATAAGAAATGTGCTAAAAGTAGGCTTAACAGAATCAATCCAATGGAAGTTTTCTCCCAAATTAAAGTAAGGGAAAGAAGTTATCATATCAACAAGAGGGGCTGGAATGTTTGGTGGTAAATGCCAAGTCCCATTAGAAAGGAGACAACACACACGTAAGTTGGATGGATTAATGAGAGTGTTATCTATTTGTTCATTCCTAAGTCTTTCCGCAATAGACAAACCAAAGAACCAAGGGTCCCAAAAGAAAGATAAGTCACTGTTGTCTATAATTCGAAAATTCAAACTGTGTTGAATGCTTTTAGCCACACCACAAAGGAATTTTCAGTAAACAGAACCTCGACTAATGCTATAGTTCCATAATGACGTATAATTTGCCTTCCACCATAAAAAGAGAAAGCTCACATCATTGTAGTATCTCCATATAATAGAGCAGCCAAAAGCATGATAAAGAGAATCTATGGAGGGGATACCAAGTCCCCTAAATGTTTTGGCTTACACGTTTCCTACCACGAAATCATATGCAGTTTCCTCTTGTGGATATCCCCATAATACAAGAATCTGGAGCAGATTCTGTTAATCACCTTGCAACAAACTTTGGGAATTAAGGAACCTCTAATCCAGTAAGCAAGAATATTGTAAGTGATAAATTTAAGGAATTGTAATCTTCCAGCTAAAGAGAGGGTTTTAGCTTTCTAGCCATCTAGAGAATAGTAATTTTTTTACAACAGAGGCTGAAAATCAGAAGTTTTGAGTCTCCTACAGAATATAGGAATGCCAAGATACTTGATAGGAGAGTTGGATATAGGGATATTCAAAATGCTCGAAATGGCAAGCTCATCTGACACATTATTAGAGAGTAGAATCATGCTTTTATCACTATTAACTTGCAATCCCGAAATGCTAGCAAAGCCAGCTAAAATATTTTTAAGAGTTTGAGCATTCTCTAAAGATGCCCTGTCAAACACCAATAAGTCATCAGCATAGAGAAGGTGGGATATAGAAACATTACCAACAGCTATTCCTTGGAAGGAGTTGCTGGGGGTAGCTTCCTCAAAGAAAGCAGAAAGGCTATCCCTAACGTTGCAGAAAAGATGTGGAGATAGAGTGCGGCCTTGTCGCTAGATGAGGAGTTGAAATAGCCTTCCAGCGCTCCATTAATAGAAATAGAGAAGTATACATCAGTGATACAACCTTTGACCCAAGAAACAAAAGTAATAGGGGAACCTTTGGCAAGCAAGCGATTAAGCAAAAAATCCCTCTAAAGCATATTAAATGCCTTATGAATGTTGAATTTTGCACATAAAAACTTGTGTCTAACATTCAAGTTGAATTCCTTAAGCAAATCAGCCACTAAAATGATATTATCTGAGATAATTTTATCTTTAATGAAACCAGACTGACTAGGATGAATGATAGAAGGCATAACCTCTTTTATCCTATTTGCTAAAATCATGACAATTATCTTATAAAAGGTGTTACAAAAGGATATCAATCTGTAATCAAAAATGAAAATGACATTTGCATGGGGGTGTTTAGGGATCAATCCAATAGTCGTAGCCTTCACATGCTTCAGCAAAGATCCAGTAGAGAAAAAGAGAGAACAACCTCACAAAGTTGCTTGCCAATGGTGTTCCAAGTGGATTTATAAAACTTAAATATATACCCATCCGGTCCAAGAGCAGTAGTGTTCTGGGAGGAGAAAACAACATCCTTAATTTCTTCCACAGTGATACGGGCAATTAATTAGGAAGCAAGGTTAGTGGGGAGCTTAAACTAGAGAGGTTCGTCCCAGCCATTAGGGTTGGGCACATAGGATGTATTAAAGAGCTTTTGGAAATGTTGGATTACTGATATCATTCGGATGGGTAAAGACCCCCTCAGCCATGGATATGTTCTTAATCAAGTTGAAATTGTACCTAGCATTGATTCTAGAATAGAGTAATTTAAGGCCATCCTCCCCGTAAAACATCCACTTTGCTTTTTCTTTTTGTGAAATCCAATCATACCAATCATAGTTCCTCTAAAAAAGCTTAAGGTTGATGGATTTTTATTCCAAATTCAACACATGATCTAAAGGAGAGTCCTAAAGTTGCCTCAGGTAGAAGTTTTGAGTGCTTACAAGATCAACAATTTCATGTTGTAGGGAGTTTGAAGAGGCCCAATTCCTGGACTTAATGCTGAACTTAAGAGTCCAGAGTTTTTGATAAAAAGAGTAAATATGGATGCTGTGAAATTTTTGAGTGAAGGAAGATATGAGGAAATCCCAAAACTCAGGTTTAGAAACCCAATAATTTTTAAAGAGAAATATGTCACTACGGGAAAACACGCGATTACCGGCGGAAATAAATTCATCACAAATTCCGACGGATTTTCCGGCGATTTTTTGACGGAAAATTTTCACCGAATTTCCGACATATTTTTCGACTCTCTTTCCGATGGATTTTTTTCTGATGCATTTCCGACGGCATTTCCGGCAGATTTCCAACGAAAATTAAAAATTTAAGTTTTATTTTAATAACTTATTATCAAATTAAATATTTTATATTTAAAAAAATAACTTAAATTATTGAATTTAATAATTTAAATTATAATAAATTAAATTATAATTTAATTATTTAATAACAAAAAATTAAATGATTTAAATTTAAACTTAAATTATAATACAATTTTATAATTATTTATTTTATTAAATTAATTTAAATAATTTAATAATTTATTTTTAAATTAAATTAACTAATTTAATAATTTATTGTTAAATTAAATTATATTTCTTTTATCTTTAAAAAAATTAACTTTAAAAATATTTTATTATTAATTTTAATATAGAGTAGTTATAAGTTAAATAAAAAAAGTAACAGTTTTATATAGGTTTTAAGTGAAGGCTAGATGGTAGATGGCTGAAGCATAAGAGCGTACAGAGAGGAAGGGGGCCTGGTTCGAATCCCGCCAAAGGCAGATCACGCGTGGGCCTGTTCGGGCGGGCTGGTCTGTCCACATGTGCGCGCTTGGGCTCGCTAGCCTTGTGTGGGTCGGGCTGGGTTGCTTGTGCTGAGCAGAATTTGTGTTTAATTTTTTTTTCTTGAACTTCCGGCGCAAAAAAAATCCGCCGGAAATATTTTTCCTACGAAAAATCTGCCGGTAATACGCCGAAAATGTTTCCGGCGAATTATTTTTGCGTCGGAAGGCCTTTTTCGACCCGCGTCAAATCGATGAAAATATTTCGGTCGAAAATCCGTCGGAAATTAGCATTTCTGACGGATTTTGGCCAATTTTCCGACGAAAATGTCTGCCGGAAAATGACGTTTTTCCTGTAGTGTGTGCTTATGTTGATGGTTGTGTTCATATTGTAAAATAATGGGAGAGTGATCAGAAATCTGTGGGTCATCCACTTTATAGAAGGAGTTGGAATAGTAGTCTAACCAGACATCATTAACTAACATTCTATCAAACTTAATGTGGATAGAGTTTTATGTTCTCATATTATACCATGTGAAATAATGACTCACAGAGGAGAGCTCATGAGCTCCAATGTTGAAGATCATATTATTGAAATCTGAGAGCTTATTGTTGGTAAGAAAAGCACCGCCATCCTTCTCATGGGGAAATCTACAGCAATTGAAGTCTCCTAAAATAATCCAAGGGGTGGAAATGTTGGTAGTTAAATCAAAGATGTTTTTCTAGAGAGCTTGCATGTCTTCCATAGAATTGGAAGCATAGATAACTGAGATGCAATATGCCTCTTCATGACCAGAATAAATCGTACAATGAATAATCTAGTTAGAAGTAAATAAGGGCCTGAAATTCACCTTGAGTGAGTTCCATTTGATCCAAATCCTAGCAGGGGAAGAGTAGGCAAAGTTGTCATAGGAGCCTTCATTAGGAAAAATAGAGTGGGTGGAGAGAAACCAAGGGTTGGTGGCTAATGGAGCAGAAATTCTTGTTTCCAAAATAAATAAGAGGTCAAGGTTGTAATTGATAACTAACTTCTTGAAACACAAAGTTTTTTCTAGGCTGTTAAACCCACAGGTATTACAAGCTGCCACTAGATGAGGGCAAATCATTGAGACTTAGAATACGGGGTAGATGCCTTTTTGGCTGATTTTTCTCTTGTAGATTTGCTACAAGTTGGATTTGTATGTAACTGCGGATTTGGTAAATCTTCATTACCCTGGTCTGAGCAGCCAAGAATGGCCTTAAAAGATTCATACAGTTTCCCATAGAAATCAATGTTAGGAGTGATAGGAATAGAGGGATTGGATGTTTGGCTGGTATTTGGTTCTTGTTGATTTGTGAGGATGGAAAATTTATTTTTAGTAGTAATGGTGGGGGACTTCTGAGAAGTAGATCTATAGGGGGGAATGGCCGTGGGAGGGCAATTAAGTGATGAGGAGGGATTGTCTTCTGAAGGAGAGTTTAGGTTGGGTAAAATAGTTTGGATGGTGAGGTTAGAAGATTGTGGGGCAGTGGCTGGTGTAGAAATAGGGTTAGAAGGGATCAAAGTTTGGGAGACAAGAGGAAGTGGTGGTTTAGGAATGATGAGTCTAGGGGGCACATTACATGGCTTACGACTGGTGCCTCGCTGTTTTGATTAAAAAAATATTTAGATTTAAGTATATATATATATATAGTTTTGAAAATACATTAATTTTCTTTGAGAAATATTTGATTTTGGAATTTTGAAATTGAACACTCTATTATGAACAATATATCGCCTCGAAAGACGAACATATCGTTCCCTAATGGGTTCGAATTTCAAAGTTTTAAATTTCCCAAAGGTAATTAATTAAAGGTTTTGAAAATTTCAATTTTGAAAATTAAATCTGGGTTTCTGAATCTCCTACGAGCGCAAGCCCTCGTAGTTAATTACATCGTAGAAAATCGGAATTTCCTACGAAAACTCTCGATTAAAATAGCGGTGTGAATTTTATTTAAGAATTTCAAGGATTGATATCAAAGGTGAAAATGGTAGGAATTTTCAAATGGGATTGGATCAAATCTGAACACTTATTTTCAGAGTCAAAGGAAGAGGAGTAGGGAGTGTTTTTAAGATTCTGAATTACTTCAGAAAACACTCCAACTAATTCTAATTGTTAGGCTTGTATTTGATTGAAAACGATGTTTAGTTTAAGTGATCAATTTTATTAGAAATTTGGGATTCAATTCCCGAAAATTGAGGTCTTATGGCCCGAGCCAGCCTCAAAACCTAAGTCTAAATTGGGCACTAAAAAGTGACCCGAACCTAGCTAGTGCAATGCGAATCTGGTCTTACCCCGGCCTGGATTGGGGAGCCAGCTAAACCACCTAAGCGATTTAAAATTATGAGTCCGGTCAATTTATGCAGAGTGGTCGGGACGTTATTTAAGAAAGGTATTTGAGAACGAGACCGACATCTAGAGCAGATCCTAAATGGTCCCTTAAACTTATGTTGGGTTTGATGTCTAAACAAATGCAATTAAGAATTTAAAGGTTTTTAAATTAGTTACTAATATGATGCGTGCTAATCGACTCGATTAAAATATTGAATTTGAATGAATGCTATGAAATGAGAACTCCCGGCGGTCCCGGGGTTATTTCTTAAAACGTTAAAGTTTCTATGTGAGCTTAAAGTTTTTAATTTGATTTAAGTAGAAAAATTTTTTTAAGTCCTTAAGAGCCTACGATCAAATTCCAGGTCAAATCAAAATCGACATGCAGGTAAGAAGACTAGAAAATCAGGTATCTCTAATGCACAATCAATTTAAATAAATCAATCAAATTAAATATATCAAATTGAATGTCCGTATGGCAAGTGCCACTCATTATTACATCTCAAAAATTACAAGGAATTAAAGTGGCCGGGCACCACTGACTACAACCCGGATTTCTAATCCTAAATCAAATGGTTTTGAGACTTGGGATTCTTCTCGTTGTCCAATCCTTCATCTTCTCACAAACATCTTGATTCGTCGGTTCAGGATATCCAAATGGAAAGACACTCCCCCTTGATCGAGGTGTTATCTTTCCTCTTTGGATATTTGCAAAGTATCCTAATTTGAATTCCAAATGGAAGAAGACTCTCCCCTTTAGGGATGTCTTCACCTCTTTGGAATTCAAATTGGATATCTATATCCCAATCTCAAACCATTTTAAATAAATACAACCTTAATCAAATTTACATCTCAAATTTAAAACAAAAATCTAGACTCGATCCTGCAAGGTTATCCTAATAATCAACAGTTATATCTATAGTCCCAAGCAATTAATATTCAATCTCAAGCAGTTAATATTCAATCTCAAGCGGTTAATATTCAAAATCTAAATGCTCAATCAATTACAACATAAAATGCAATAAATAAATAAACAATCACATCAATCCTAGGCTAGCAAACAGCATGCAGTGAAAACTCAAAAACTCGGCACACAACTGCAGAAAGTAAAACACCGGCCTATCCTAAAACTAGAGTCGGTGATCCTAGCAAACCATCTAAAGTGTGTGAGGTAGGTCGTGTGGTTTTGATGTGTCCTAATCAGGATTATTAATTAAAGTTGTCTAAAGTTCGATTGGTTGGAAGGCTTAAGGGATTTAAGTTTGAATTTAAATATTAATGGCTTGAGGTTAATTTTAAGATTCATTTAATTATTTGTTAGATATCACCTTTGTTTCACACCGAGGCCGTGAAGTTTATTTCACCTTCCTTGGGGCTAAGTTAATAGCCTCGTAGGCCTGGGTTACCCAGTGGTACCCGATATAATTAAGTATTTTAGGTTGATTAAGGCTTAAGAATTAATGAATTTTTATTAAAAAAGTTTGGTTGCTGATTTTTAAAGTTAGATTAATTTAAGTATGCCATTAATTGATTCGTGGCGTTGTGCCACCAGGCTCGAGGAACAAGCCTCCTTAGGACACGTAGCCCCGCAGCCCGGAGTAGTCCAGCCGATAAACCAAATTAATGTAGTTAAATTATAAGTTTTAAAAGGTTAGATAATTAATAATTAATCTATTTTTAAGATTTAACACCCCTTGGAATCCATTCGTGGCGTTGTGCCACCAGGCTCGAGGAACCAGCCTCCTTAGGACACTTAGCCCCGCAGCCCGGAGTATTCCAGCCAATAAACTTCATCTTTAGGATGGTTGTTGTGTTTTAAAAGGTTTGTTGAATGTTTTAAACATTAAGTTAAGATTTTCTGGAGTTTTTGAATAATTTTGAGTTTTATGAATTTTTGAATATTTTAATCATTTAATTAAAGGGTCGAAAATTGACTTTTTGATTAAGGATAAATTCTGGACAGCTAGCATTTTATTAAAATTCTAGATCTCACTACGATCAGTTAGACAGTAAGTACGTTGAAATCGGATTTTTCTACATTTTATTACAAAGGTTTGAAGTTTTGAACTAGTTTTGAACTAGAGTTGACCGATTTGTTGACTTTTTGAAATATTACAGATTTCTGGAGTTTAACATTTTTAACAAATATTAGGCATTATTAGAAACTGAATGCAAGTGAGTTTAGGTGATTTGGATTTTTCTTGAATTAGTTATGAAAGTTTGAAGTTTAGGTATTTAATGAATTTTGAAAATTACTTAATTAGAGGACCCTTTTGTGATTTTGCTCCAAATGAGGTCCCCACTCCTTGAAATCAGCTCCAAAGGTCAGGAATGACCTAAGGAGAGATTCCCAAGTGTTTGGGACATTTTTGGAATTTTTAATATTTTTTAATTAATTATATTAATTAAATATTCAATTTCATTTAAAATTAAATTAAGGTTTAATTTGCTGTCAAATTAAGTTGATTTCAATTTTCAATGATTAAGGGTTCAATTATGATCAGTTAGAGGGGTTGGTCATAATTTTTGGGTTTAAATTGGATTTATTACATTTTTTGGAAGGTTTTAAGGCTTAATTAGGGTTTAATTTCAATTAAGTTAATTAAGAGGATTAATGAATTCAAAAATCAGTAAGAAAATTCCCTAAGGCTGAGAATGTCACTAAGTTCAAATGGTTCAAATTTCAAGTTCAAATGAGATGTATCCTAATCACAATGAAATTTCTAAGTTCTCTAATTAAAGTCCTTAATTTTTGTCCTTAATGATGTCACTATGTTTAATAGGTTCAAATCAAGGTTCCAACTAACCCTTGACAACATGTAAGAAAACATAAGCATCACATTCAAGTCCTTAAATCTAGGAGAACCTAGGCTAGGTGGTGTGTGTACAACCTAAACATGCAAATCAACTAACATTAATTAAGATGAATAATAACGTGATTAGTGAACAATTAACATGCAATTATTCACTAATCAATTCCCCATAAATTCCATTCATGTATATTCAACCAAGGCTTGAAATTTCAAAGGGATCCCTCAAATATTAAATATTTAATAATTTTAAATTAAGATTAAAATATATATAGATATATATAAAGATAAAAGTTTCAAAATATAATAATTTGAAAATATTATTAAAACAAATTTTTGGATTTGAGAGATCTCTAATTTTCAAAGTTATTTGAAAATAATTTTTAATTTTCAAAATATTAAGTATAATATTTAATCAAATACTAATTAAATATTTTAATATTAAAATAATTTAAATCATTCAAAATAACTTAACATTTAAATTCTAATGTTACTATTAAATTAAAGTATTTTGACTTTCAAAATTTTTGATATATTATTTAAATATTTCTGATTTAAATTAAATATATTTGAAAATTTTGAAATTTAAGTTAATTAAGTGAATTTAAAGTAGTTTGGAAATAATTAATATTTCAAATAATTTTTATATTATACTTAATAAAAAAATTTCTGAAGTTTTGGAAATATATATATTAAAATATAGTTTACAATATTTTAATAAAAAAAATATATATTTCTTAGTTAATTATTAATTTAAAATATGAAATATCTAATAATTAAAATAATTTAAAATGTATATAATATTTTAAATTGAATTTAATTTTAAATTAAAGACATCAATTTTCTGAGCAATTTGATATATTATACCAAATTTTTGGACTTATATATATTTTTTAATAATTTTTTAAAGTTTTCTGGTAATTAAACTAATTAAAATACTAATTAAATCTAATAACAGGTTCTGGCGGCGGGTGAGACACGTGGCATCCGTTCACAGGGCCAGCGCAGCGCGGCCAATGATTGGCATTAAACAGATGGCGGCGGCTGGGGTCCACACGGCATCCACTTAATCCAGTCAGCAGCGGACATCCGCCGTTCGCTCGTCCGCGGAAATGAACCAACGGTTCAGATGAGATCACGCGATCTGATCACGTGGAGAAGGATCAGACGGCGAGATCTTGATCCCGCGGTTTGGATCAAGGGCCCGGATTTCGTCGAACAGAAAACTGGGCAACGAATTTGATACACGACAGGATCAAACCGCGAAAAAGGCTTGATCCGAACCGTCGATTGGTCAATCGACGGTCCAGAATGCACACGCCTGAGCCAGGCTAACGGGATGCCCTGAGCTCTATTTTTGGCTCGTTCGTTCGATCCAGACAACGAAATGTTTTAAAATTTTAAATATGAATTAAGATAATGAACATAATATATGGGGAACTAATTTTTCAGCGTAATATTCATTAAATTAAACACTATTTAACTTAAGTGACCTAGACTAGGGTTAGGTTTTTCACCTTGATTTTTGGACGGATTTACCCGTTTAATGGCATGTTGCATTTGTAGGCTGTCCACGCTCCTTTTTGTAGAAGAAACCACGAGCTGGTAACGTCTGGATCAAGGGGAAATCAACTTGGACGGTGATTTGCTTGAGCTCGCCGGAATCCAGTCGTCGACAGCCTCCAATCGCCGGGTTTTGAATGAGGATGTGTAGAAGGACCTCTGGGGAGCTCAATGGAACAGGAAAATGGGTTTGGGAGAGCTAGGAGTAGAGAGATAAGGCTAGGGCACGAATGAGGCTCAAAATGAGATTCTACCCTATTCAAGCTGCCCTAGATCTATTAGACGGCTAGGATTGTTTGGTTAGGCTCCCAGATGAGTGACATCTGTCCAGGGGGTTGGTGGGAGCAGATGGAATCAAGGACAAGAGGACAACCTATGTGGAAAGTGTCCCTTGTCCTCTTGCACCCATGTGGAGAGCATAGGGATCATTTGATCCTGATCCAAGGGCTAGGATGGGCCCTAAGAAGCTTCTAGAGGTTGTTTAAACAGCTGGATTAATTTGAACTAAAGTGAATTAAATTTAAGAATGGTTTTAACCAAGTTTGACCACTTCCTAAGCTTGGTTTGACAGTTTGACTGGTCAATATGCCACATGGGCTTGTGAGTTGGCATATGGAGATGTCTTGATTTGCTGGAAGGATTTTAAATGGAATGGATTAGAAGGAATTAATTTAAGCATATGGATTTAATTACTTAAAAGGGGTTTCAAAGGTTTGTTGACCAGTTTGACTGGTCAACAGTCAGTTTGACTGCCTAGGTGGCATGTGGGAAACCCTTGAGTGTTGGTTGAGAAAGTTTGGAGAGGTAGGCTAGCTTGAGTCAAGCCATTTGGTCACTTAAGCCTCTTAAAAGGGTTTGTTGACCATGTTGACCAGTCAACTGGTCAACCCAAGGTGAGGTGGCAACCAAAACTATTTGAGAAATTAATTAAAATAGCCTTGAAAGGGTTTGACAAAGATTTACAACCATTTGGAATTTAATTCAAAGTGAAAGGGCTTAAGGGGTTGATTTTGGTCAAGCTAGGTTGACTGGGTCAACCAGGTGGGTCCTAGATTTGAAAATGGGTTCAATCAATTCAAAATAACATTTTGAGTCTACTGGATGTGATCCCAAGGTCTAAGGAGGTCATTTGGTTCAAAACGCCTGTTCGAACCCTTAAAGGGCCATTTGGGTCAACTAGGTTGACTTGGTCAACTAGGTTGACCCAAGGCCTCGGAATGGGTCCAACAGGTTTGAAATGACATTTAAAACTTGCTGCAAGTGATCGCATTCAATTCGGAGTTCATTTGGTTTAAAATCAACATTTGAGCCCCATAGGGGTATTTTGGTCATTTTGACCCCTAGTCAACTGGGGGTCAAAATAGATCAACCAAAATGCAGTTTAAAGTTCAACATATCAAGATTAAAGGTCTAGAAGTGACTAGAGGCTTTGGTGAATGCTCTAAGGTCAAAAAATTTCAAAGTGATAGGTCCAATGGCATAGGCTGTAAATATTTGAAGGTTTTACAGCCTTTGAGTTTCGATTAAGTTTCTGGGGTTAGAGACCTCAGAATGGGCTCAAATTTGGAGGGTTGCCTCCAGAGACATGTCTCATCAGTATGCAACTGACAGACTCTGAATCGGAGGTCATTTGACTAGGTTTCAAAGTGTTTGAAAATTCAACGGAAAAGGCCTTTAGGACAATACCTTTGGACCTTGGATTTGGCTTGATTGACCTAAGATCTAGGTAGATCCTATGGTTTGAATAGATCTTAAAATTAGGAATCTAGAAGAATCCTATAGGCTAAGAAATTCCTAGAACTTGGAATCTAGAAGAAGTTTAGGATCTAGAGTAGCTCCTAGGGTCTAAGCTCTAGAAGAATCCTAGCATAGATCCTAGGGTCAAGATTCTAGGAGAATCCTAAAATTTAACTTAATTTAAAAAATTAAATTAATTTAGGATCAAGAGTAGTCCAAGTGACCTCATACAAAAATGAGGTCAACAAATGGACCCCCAATATGTGTAAGAGAGCGAAGTTCTATTGCACATATTGGTGTTGACCGGGATTAAAGATCAAGAGTGGAATTTTAATCCTAAGGGAATGAAAGATTCATCCTTAGGAAATCAAGATTTAAATTAGGGTAGTGCCACGGAGGGCATGCTCTACCGCTAACCATTTAACTCAAATGTTAGGGTGGTGCCACAGAGGGCATGCTCCACCACTAACGGATACGAATTAGGATGGCGCCACGAAGGGCACGCTCCACCACTAATCGTTTTTAACTCAACAGCCAACGGGATCCCGACGCAACTTGTAGTTTTGGATATTCCCTTTGGAGTTCAGCAAGAAAGTGAAAAGTTCTTGATCTTGATCCATAGAGGAATTGAAGGGAATTCTTCGCGCTTTGGAATGAAATATGATGTCCATCTTTGCAGGGTAAACAACTTGCCGAAGAAGAACTATAGTCCGTCGGACCATGTCATGTCGTAATCCTCCCTAGTGTTGAATTTCAGGAGGAAGAAACCATCATCAAGAGTAAGTAGAGAGAGATAACTTTTTAGGAACCAAGTCTTTTTGATAGTGGAGAGGAGTACTTCGTAATATGGTCAGTGCCCGATGGAGTATCCAACCAAGGAAAGAGCCCATTCAGGAGAGCCAGCATTGAACTGGGCCGAGGTGAAATGAGTGCTGGCATTTTCAGTCGGGAAGTGAGAAATTGAAGAGATAAACTCATTCGACACAAGGGGTTGGATAGCTAAGAGACACTTCTAGTCACAAGGGGGTTCAGTAGAGGAGGAAGGGGGATTATGAGAGGACATCGGGGGGGGGGGGGGGGGGAGGCCATCCTGGAGGAGATCCTCCTCGGAGAGGCAATGGGGGTTGCTAGAAGATCGTAGAAGGAAACCCTAGCAGAGCCAAAGAGCTTTAGAATCTTTTATTTCCATTACATCAAAGTTAGAGGTAGCTAAGCAAAAAATAAAATTATATAATAATATGATATGATTTTTTTTTAAGGGCACCACATCATACATCACATTATTTTGAGTTTATATATAAATATATATATATATATATATATATATATATATATATATATATATATATATATATATATATATATATATATATATATATATATATATATATATAATTTTAATTTATTATGATTTTAAATTTATTTATTGGGATTTTAAAAAACTTACGAGACTATTAAATTAGTTGTAAAAAAGGGTAAACAAAAGTAATTTTCATTCAACATAAATATTAAATAGGTAATTAATAAATCATTTGTTAATTAAATTAATTTAAAATAAAAAAATTAAATCAAACAAATATCAAAAGGTAATTTTTAGTTAAATCGGGTGTACGAGGCTATTAAATTAACTCTAAGGATTGTGAAATAAATCTCATGGCTTTAGTATAAACAATGATAGTTACTATCCAACTTAAATAATTAATAACAAATCACTAATAAATTAGAGCATTCATATCTTATGTTAAATTCTATTTGGAAGGCATAACAATAAGGAATTTTCGCATCCTTAGGATTAAATAATTAATTAAAATGTATGAGCTTAAGGACTCAAACCTTATTTAATTTCAACAAACAAAATACAATTTTAGATAAATGTTATAATACTAAAACTTGAACTTTAACTAAACATCTATTAACCTTGAATAAACAAAACTCAAGTGTTATGAAACTTTAACTAATATCAAGCTTAGGGAATATCCAAATGACAACCTCTTTCATACATCATAGATTAATTGTTAGGACATTCAACTCTAGCCATAGGTCAGGCCACTGTTCTTTTATGAGTTATATGTTTGAGTGATTATGGGATGCGTTTTCATCTTGATAAATGTGTGACACATTTATTTTTAGTTTTCATTGCATATGCTTTGAAGTGAATTATTTGTGATCAGTTATGGGCATTTAGGTTTTCCTAATTTAGGAATAAGCTGGATGTTAACAAATTTTTTTGCAGGTGACCATGCTTATGTAGGGCTATAAAATGAGCTAATTGAAATATGAATTAATATAAAATTTTGCAAATGCTTTCATACCTCAGCAACCTAAAAATTTAAAATAATGGCTAAATTATTATGTTTGATCAAAAGCGATCAATTTATTACATCTAAATGCTTGGGATTTTTATGATTAATTTTATATGAACTATTTAGGATAACATGCTAGTTGTATAGTCTTTTAATTTTCTTAAATATAAATAAAGTTTTAAAAGAGTTGTGAAAGTTAACTAAAGTGAAGCATCTCCTATATCCAATTTAGAATACAAAGAGGAAGGAGACATCCCTTCGGGGAGTGTTACTTCCATTTGGACCTTCAAATTTGAATAATTTAGGATCCAAAGAGGAAAGATACACCCCTTGGGACGTAGTTTCTTTTTATTTAGAGATTCAAATCAGACAGATCAAAGGAGCTCGAAGAGGGAAGCCAAAGAAATAAAGACAAAAGAAATACTTCATTTTAAAAGAACTTGCATCATTATATGAAAATTCAAATTGTTATTGGTGGAATCCGACCACCTTTATATTCTACAGACCTTGATTTGTAATTAAGCGGTACTTGTCACATGACCTCTAATTCTTATTATTTGGTTTAATTTTAAATTTATAAGTTTGTTCTTTACATTATTCATGTATTAGAGATTGCATTATTTTTATAGGTTTATTAATTGCATTGTCCTTTTTCATCCTGGATTCCGTTAGGCTTTAAGGACAAAAAAAATTCTTCTACTCATAATGCATATGTTTAAAATTTAAAATACTTTATTTTTTCATAAAGAGTCAATTTGCATGTATTGCATTAGAAATGAATATGAATTGATTAAAATTTAATTGCATCAAGCCTGATCATACCACTCATAAGTAAAAGGGTCACTTAGAAAATTCTCTAGATGTTGGTCGTAAATGCCAAAAACCTAAATTACAGCTTACCTATCTTTAATGAGATTAAAATCATGATTTTAAAGCACTCAAGTGGTTTAGCTGGCTTTTCAATCCATGCTGGTTTTAAGTGCAAAGTGCATTAGAATAGGTTCGGATCGTTACTATGTAGTTACCCAACTTAGATTTAGGCAATGAGGTGGACCTCAAATCTTAACTCATCACTATCATGAATATAATCTCAAATCTCTAATAAAATATCAACTTAAATATAAAGCATCCTCCTCCAAAACTTTAAAACCCAATATAAGATAGACTGTGATACGTATGGATTATTTCAAAATCTCAAAGTGCATCCAACTTCTCATCTTTAGGCCTTCAAAAAATGTGTGCAATTTGATATAATCCCACTTGAAAAATCAAACATCTCTCATTTCATATTATTCCTTGAGAAATCTCAATAAAATATTTATCATTATTTTAATCAAGAGTATTCACAAAAAAATCTAAATTTCCTATGATGTGATTAATCATAAAGGCTTGCCTTTATAGGAGACTTAAGATCTCAAATTAAAATAAACCTTGTCCTATTTAGGTCCTAAATAGAATGGGAAAATTAATATCTTGGAAAAATTAAGAGAAAAATGGAAAATTCAATATCATAATCATCATGATCAAATTCTCAATGACAAAAAATATTTTTGTCTTCTAGGAAAGTATATCGTTTCTTATTGCAATTTGATTATAAATGTTGACCTCATTTTTCACTTGTTTTTCCCTCGAGCATGCTCGATCAGATCAGTTGAGCACCATCGAGTCTAATTCAATTCAAATTAACGATGATTTGGGTTCAATTGTGTTGATTCAAGTTTAATCCCATTAAATTGATTCAGTAGAACCCAAGTGAACTCGAATTGACTCGAAATTGAGTCAAATTAGACCCGATCATATTCAATTAGGTTAGATTAATCCATTTTAGCTATGTTGAGTCTAATATGAGGTGAGTCAGCATCGATTCAGATCTAATTTCATAAAATTAATGCATTCGAGTTGCATCAAACCCAAATCGACTTGATTTGAGTCAAATCAAGTTCAAATTAAGTTTGAATTTAACCCAATTTAAACCCACGGGCTAAGTTTAAGTTTAATTTGGGTAGAATTAACTTTCCATCCAATTTGAATATTTTTCCCAAATTAGGAGAAATGATCTGACGGCCTCAATTTCATCAAAGGCTTGATTCTGTCATTGTCAGGCTCTCTAATCATGTGATCATTTGGAATTGAAGTCGATTCAAATGACTTTAGGTAGGGATAGAGCAGTGCAGTGCTTTTTCGGTGTTTAGAAGAGATAGAAGGCCGAAGAAGCGTTAGAAAAAGGGTATACATGCTCGGACAAGAGGACAGTTGGACGGGGACTTGATTGACATTTTTGTTTCTTCTCCAAAAATCTTGGCTCTCCCCCGTTCTTCCTTCTCCAAGAATTCGCATACCCTAGGGGTAACTCCTACGCCTCTTATGGTTCACAAATCCAAGAAGAAGGCCGAACCCCTTATGTTCGCTAGACTTTCGCCTCCCTCCCCCTCTTTTCGGTCTTTTTATTTACATGCCTCAGGAGACCGTAAGACATCAGACCCGTTCGCAACATACCTTGGACCGTTGGCCTTAAATAAATAAAAACTCAATCAATCATCTATCATTTATAAAGACTGGACAACATGGCTTTTACACGATTAAATGGTTTAGCTGGCTTTTTTTAGACAAAATGTAAGCCTAGACTGTATTGCATTAGTTAATACCGAGTGTACAATACTACTCCATATTAAAATTAGGATTAAAGGTTGCCAGTATTGGTGTATCGTTATACGTCTTATCGGTGGGTAAGCTCTCTATCATTCAGATGTTATAAATCTCATACATTCATATCACATAGATGACGCCACCTCCATCACGCCCTCGTGCATGCTTGAAATAGAACATCTTATCCTCATATTTCTCTACTTTAGTCTGACTGAGTAATATTATGATCCACGCGTGTTGATTAACCTAATTGAGCATATTTTTCTCTTGAATTAGGAAGAGCCTATATTTTCCCTATGCATCAAACCCTCTGAGACAATAATATAGTATCCTTAATTGAGAGTTTTTTAGGCTGAAATCAAAGATGTAATTAATCACAGGGGCTTGCGTTCGTAGGAAACCAACACCCGCACCAAATAAACCTCATCCAAGCTGATGAATAGGATGGGGAGAAATATCAGGATTTTTGGGTCATATATAATATTATCCATCGAAGTGTATAGGTGAAAGTCACTATCCTCAGTAGTTAATTATATGTATGACTTCATCTGCTCTCGCATTGGTCTAATTGCATAGTGTAAAGGTCTACAAACATTTTGTCATACGTGATAGTGTGATCGTACCCTTTGCATTCTGAACCCCATTAGTAGAATCCTTTCGGTGACCCACAATAAAATTATTAATAAAAGCGTCATGATTATTGTAGCCAAATATATAATTGAACATCATTTTGACTCTCTAGGGTTATATGTAGTTTTTCCTTAACTTTAATTGTGATAATCATGCTATAAGTTGTATTTCTGCAATATGGACCCAACAGAGAATAATATGTTTACCTACCGAGGTAACATATTACTCATAATGCCGTATTGTTAGGTCTGATTTGGGCTCAATTTTGAGTTATTTGCTATCGTTGAAATTGTTTTGATTAGGCGGTTAATATAATTATAAACTTAAATCATTTGGTGTGTTTGGCCCCTAAAATATTATTTGTATCTATATTTTATTCAGCTAATTTGAGTTGATTTAATTCCCTAGGATGTATACATCTATGTCAAAGATTGTGCTTGATTAAATTAATTGGGACTTTTGTGATCTGATTAATAAAAAGGAGAAAGTGCTTTATCTAAGGAAATGTGCTCCTTAATTAGTCGGGAGAGATTATAATTTGATTTTGTTATGTTATATTTAAAAACATTAAATTCAATATCTCACTACGTGGATTGTGAATTATAATTAGCCTTGTTCACCCCTTATTTGTAACTGACATTATGCCTACTTATTTGTAAGTAGCTTTTTACCCTAATTTTTAATTAAAAAAATTTTTGAGATAAATTTCAATCATATATATATTATGCAATATTTATATCTATTCTTGATATCTTACTAGACAATATATTCGATTAAGATACAATTCTCATAACTAAAAGAGCTTAAGATTTGAATTAGAAACTTCCAAATTATGCTTTAGAATTATCTATACTTCATATTCAATAAACTTATAGATGAAATGAATGCTTCAACTAGACGAATCCAGGAACATAAAAAATGTCTTGATCCAAGCTCAACATAGCCTAAATTAAACTTTTTGAAGCATAATTGAAAATTTTATGAGTTTCCTTGAGGTTCCAAATAAGCTTGAATTTTTATATGCTTAGGCTAACTCATCTAGACAAAATTGATTTTTTCAATATCATTAATGCCTTATTATATTTAAAAAATATCATATGATCATGTGGGATAAACATAGATTGTTCAATGGATATTTCTAATTTGTAATTAAGATGGATAGAAATTTTTTCTCTAGAAATATATAAATAAGCCATAATTTCATATATTTTAGAGGATGGAATTATACCAAAAGAAATAATCCATAGAAGAGAATTCAAAGTATTGTATGTCGATACTAAAAAAATAGAACATCATTTATAAAGCAACACCGGTCATTGCCAACAATGACGACATCCTTGTTTGATGCTTACTATTACTAATAAGACTAATGTAAATTAGTGACGCCTAGGACAATACATATCAGCAATATAAAAGGTTGACATAGGCCATCGCCTCTAGGTAGGATGCCCAATGTCTCCCAACCTCCACCAACAAGGTTGATTGGAAACTAAGGCCAATATATACCATCAACACAAAAGTTAATACCCAGCATCACCACCACAATTAGCCTCTCTCATTTCCACCAAGCTCTCATCATTGTCACTAAGGTCAACCCCCACCACTCCCATCATGACTAATGTCTGTTATGGCCATAACATTTACATGTCATCACCGATAAAGTTGTTATGACCTCCATTATTCCCATGGACAAAAACTTCTATTGTGAATACGAAAAATGCTTGATATTGCTACTAAAGCTAGCATTAGTTATTATAAAGAGAATGACTTGAGCATACCATCATTTGCCTCTTGATGATGACTCCAATACATGAAAACTCACCATGGAAATCATCTTTAATGTAATATAAAGTTCAAACTAGCAAAATCATTTTAAAAGAGCTATGCCCCGTATTTTTTCCTCGCAAATTTTCTTATGAAAAAAAAAATCATACCTCTATGAATTAATCTCTTAAGATTAAATGCAATAATTCTCTAGCATCATCTCTTATTCTTATCTCTGTCTCCTATTTTCTCTTTTGTTTAATCTCTTTCATGTATTCATTCATTCCTCATAATCTTTAAATATATTCAATGTTTAAAAAAAAATATTTAAAATTCACATTTCATCATTAACAATTAATTTATTTGTAGGCTAAACATCAGTTTCCTAATCACAATTAGGTAGCATAAATGCAATGCATTACATTGTAATTCTATAATTAATAAGGTGATTAGTCATCATCATTAGTGTTGGAAGGAGACAGATCTCACCGCACAAGGCCAAAGGGTTGACCCGACAGCACCTTTGGGGTCCACGACCATAGGGTAACAGCTTTTCTCTTGTCCTCTTCCTATTCTATGCGGGAAAGGTGCGCCTTCCCCAAAGTCAAAAAAAAAAAAAGCGAAAAAGAATTTAAAATAAAATAAAGACTTTTTTGGTCTGCCGATCTTATCTTTTTTTTTATTATTATTTATTTCGTATTAAGGTTGAATATCTCAAATTAGATGATTGAAGTCATAACACGTGCCAACAACTTTTTGTCATATTTCTGCTGAATAGTCAAACTATTTAGATTTTATAATTAAATTTTCTTAAGCTGATTTGTGCTTTGTGTTGGAATTTCAAAGCAATAATTTCAAAGATTATCATGATTGTATTTTTTTTTTGGTAAAAATGATTAAAATAATTGAAAAATTATTATGAATAAAACATATTTTTTTTAAAAAAAAAAATATTATAAAAAATAGTTTTTAAATCACTAATTTTTTTTTTAAGTAATGAAAGTATAATAATAAAATAAGATTATGATTATGATATCCCAAATAGATTCTAAATTTGAATGAAATTAATATGTGATATTATCTTTAAGGTATAATGGCCTTGATTTAATTTCTCTTATATGAAAAATAAAACTTAATTTAAAATAGTTCTATTTTTATATATAAAGTAAAATACAAGATAATTTAATTAAATTATTAGTAAACATTTATAATTATTGCGGACTAGAGTATACGCGGCGAAAGAGTTAAAAAATTTGGTGTCGTTGGGTTCGTATTTCCAAGATGCTCAGTATGACTGTAAGTTTGCTGAAATCGGAGTTCAGGTGATCCCAAATTTAATTTTTAAAGTTTTCGGCTTAATTTTGCCTCGAGATTCGTGCTCGATCAAGATAATTTTTTGAGGATATATCTGTTGCCCCCTATTTTCGGACGTCGAAGCTCCAGGAGTCCGAAAATACACGTCACAAATCTTGAAGAATTTTCTATGTGATTCAGAATCCAATCTTGCATGTAGGAGCCTCAAATGGCTTTAAAAGTGTCGAAATTGAGTTCGGAACATCGAAAAACGGTCCCTTGGACCCCAAAAAAGTTTAATTTGGCCTTTCCTCTAGCACGAGGGGACCCAAGCAAGAGGCAAGAAGAAGAGGAGAAGAAGAGGAGGACTGGAGGGAAGAAACTCCTCCACGACCACCGCCAGAATTCTGCTCGATGCCCGAGTGATGCCAGAATTCTACTCGGCGCCCGAGTGATGCCAGAATTCTGCCCGACGCTCAAGTGATGCCAGACCGGAGTTCTACCAGACACCCGAGTGACACTTGAATTCTGTCGGACGCCCGAGCGACACTAGAATTCTGCCCAAGTGATGCCGGAATTCTGCCCAAGTGACGCCAGAATTTCGCCCGACCTCTAAGTAACGCCGGAATTCTGCCCAACCTCCAAGTGACGTCGAAATTCCACACGAATTCCAAGTAATGTCAGAGTTTCAACCGAACTCAAAGTAACACCGGAGTTCTCTTCGAATACCATCTAACGCCGGAGTTCTCCTCGGCCACCAACTAACGTCGGACTTCTACCCCGACGTCGGACCTTCGCTCTTCGCCAAATTTCTACCTGACGCTGGAATTCTGCCAATTGTTGAACTTTCACCATACATCTATCTGATGTTCGATTTCTGTCAATTGATGGACTTCTACCAAACGCCGTCTTTCTGACCTCCATCGTCAGATAATGGTCCTTCCGACCTCTGTCCGCCGACTATGGTCCTTCAGACTTACGTCGCCAGCCGACTACAGTCCTTCCGACTTCCGTCGTCTGCCGACTATTGTCCTTTAAACTTACGTCGCTTGTTAACTACAGTCCTTCCAGCCTCGGTCGCCTGTCGACTACAATCCTTCTGACTTAAGTCGCCCGCCGATTATAATCCTTCTGACCTCCGTCGCCCGCCGACTACAGTCCTTCCGACTTATGTCAGACACCGATTATAGCCCTTCAGACCAAACAAACACATCAACATTGTTGCTTTGTATTATCACTATGTAATGTACTTTATAAGATGTACATCAAGCTAAGGCCTTCCCTCGAGGAAGGATATCATTTGTAATCAACTACAATACTAGTGTATTCACTTATACTCTAGTCCACGACAATAATTATACTGATTATAAAAAAAATATATTAGAAATATCTAATAATTTAATTATATTATATAATTATTTAATTATATGTCTAATAATTTAATTAAATGATATAAAATTTTAATCATATTGAGAGATAACATGTGAAAAAATTATTTTTTTCTTTGAAATATTTTTAAGTCTTTAAAATACTTTAGTTTTTTTTATTAATGCTATTTAAATTTTAAAATTATTATAAGATAAAAGGTAAAACCAAATCAAATATCATAAATAATCTAATAATATAACAAATATATGTTGAATTAAACAATTAGTCTATTGTAATTAGAAGTTTTTTTTATTATACTTAAGTTACATTTATATAAAACTTTATATTAATTTTGAATACAATGACTATACTTAAATTAATTAAGCCCATCAATTAATTAAGAGTCAACTCAAAAAAAATTATTATTATTTTATTTTTTTTTGGGAAGGGAGTGTCGGCCTTCGGCCACTAATCTCCCTGGTCGATCTTGCGTGCAACCCACGCCATCTACACGGGCCGACACTTAGGGCTTTCACGAGGCGTCGAGGGGATTCGAACTTGGGACCTGGTCAAAAAGTCTCCACCACCAGGCCACCCCGTGGTGGGTATATATATATATATATATATTATGAAAACATCATTATAGTTAAGTACTAAGCTTGCTGAATGAAATAGAAAAATAATAATATCAAATCAGATTCGCAGTTAAGATGGGCCCACATAAACTATTTATATGATTAAATTCATATATTTAATAAATAGTACTATTAAAAAAAACTTATTTTAATTAATGATCTTCATAAATCTTTTATGACCAAGTAAAATCAAATAACTATTTTAATATATCATAAAATTGTATATCAAATTTAAATATATTTTTATGTGCAGATAAAATATTTTATTTTTTGATAAAAAAATATGAATATTTTAATAGAATGAAATTTTATATTTGAATCAGAATTTTGATAGGAGATCATAAGGGCTTGGAGGGATATAAGAAAATAGCTTATATTTGCAGTTCATGTGATGAGTAATTTAGCATAGTTGGATTAAATAAAAGCTAGTTCATGCTAATAATAAGAGAGATAAATTAGTTACAAACTAAGGGGCTATTTGATCATTTTTATTTTATTTATAATTTTATATGAAATATATATTTAATACTAAAATTATTATTTTTGTTAATTTTTTTTTTAGTTTAAAAAATATCCATTCATCATCTATAATCTTCCTTTAATAATACTAAAATCTCTCTTTTCTTCTACTCTTAATTTTTTAGGCTGCATAATCTGTCTTTTTATTACCTCAAACATGCTGAATTCTTCCCTATATATGAAGTCCTCATCGAAGAAAATGTCACTGCACCTCCACAGTTTCTACCAAACTTCGTCAGGCCGCCACCTGCGTTGATTAATGTGAGAAAGGACCTACAAGCAGATTTAGGCTTCGTTTGGGACGGTTTTTTTAGGCTTTGTTTGTTTAAGCGTTTTTTTGCCTTCTCCATTTTCGAAAATGGATGATTTTTTTTTGTGTTGTTTGGTTTGTCAAATCACGTTCCCAATAACTCATTTTTTTCATTTTTCTTCAGTTTTGAGAAAGCTTTTTATATGTGCTTCTCTGTTAGAAAACTCCATTTTCTGAACTAATATTTTTTAAAACTGTCTTTTAAAAAAGCAAAAAAAAAAAAAAAAAAAAAAAAACAAACGAAGCCTTATTGCTTTCTAAAACAGAGTTTTAATACAATTTTTTTTATTTTTTTACTAAAACTCCATTTTAAAAAGCAATAAAAAAGCCGTCCCATTTTATTGATTCTTAAAACAGAATTGTAATACAAATGTTTTAATTTTTATACTAAAAATCTATTTTAAAAAAACAATAAAAAAATCATTCCAAACGAAATATTATAGTTTCTTACTGCTTTATAAAGCAACTTTTTAGTGCCAAACATTTTAGCTTAAAAAAAGTTATACTAAAAGGCTATTTTAGAAAACAATTAAAAACTATCCTAAATAAAACCTTAGAAACGGCTTTCTTATTGCTTCATAAAGCAGTTTGTTCATATTAAAATTAAAATTTTTAATTAAAAAGCTGCTTTAAAAAGAAGTAATAAAATCATCCCAAGGAAGCTTTGTTTGGGATGACTTTCTTACTGCTTCTTCAAACAGTTTTTTAATTCAAAAATTGTTTAAGCTAAAATTTTTATATTAGAAAACTGTTTTAAAAAACAATACAAAAACTATCATAAACGAAACCTTAACCTTAATTCTCTCTACATCGAGTAGGTGTCAATAAAAGGAATTTTTATTGCCTCCTCCCACCTGACGCATCTCTACGTTCGGCATGCCTTCAAAACGCGACATCTGGCAGTTACTTTACCCATTTTGACCCGACGATAGCCCATATATTTTTCGTTATTTTTTAATAATTTTCGGGTTGGGTCGTCGTAATATACATGAGAATGGCGGGAAAATGAAAAAGTACGTGGCTTTTACCTATTGTATTAAAACCTTCTATGTATTTAACCTAAAATGTTGTACAGGATATCGTTCTACAGTGTCTACGAATCCCATAATTTTTATTTTTTCTGACGTAGAGAAATAGTTCAGTATTTTAGGAGATGGAAGGATCGACTGAAGGTTCTTGTTTCGAAGACTTCTTTTTCTGCGAGGAAACTCAAACTTTAAGCTATGATGAAGGTTTTTCTGATTTAATATTAGTAAGTATTTTAAGTATACTGTTTGTTTTTATCAACGTTTTACTGTTTCGAACTCGGTATTCTATATTATATATGCGTATACGTTCGGTACAATATTGGTACACAGTTGTACCGAGTAAAACCTCTCAATACCGAGCATTACCGAGCAATACCAAGCAATACCAAGCAATACCGAGCAAGAAGGGCCTACCTCGGTGTAAGGTCTATATTGTACCGAGCATAACCTCTCAATACCGAGCAATACCGAGCAATACCAAGCAATACCGAGCAAGAACGGCTTACCTCGGTATAAGCTCGGTATTGAGCACTATATATTGTACCGAGCAAAACCTCTTCATACCGAGCAAGAACGGCTTACCTCGGTATAAAGTCGGTGATGAGTAGAAAAAGTCGGTATACGCTCGGTAATTATATCAAGGTTATTATAATTTAATATGGATGTTTGAATATTTATTAGGGTGTTTACAATTGCGAGAAAGATGCATATGAGAAATATTGCCAGTATGCGCATTCGACTGGATTTAGTGTTCAGAAAGAACATCACCATTTCTGGCCAAATACAAGGTTAATCAAATCAAAGGATTTTGTGTGTTCTAAAGCAGGTTTCAAGAAGGAGAATGAAAGTGGTACTAAGTTAAAATATCGGAGATCATCTACAAGAACAGGATGTCCAGCCATGGTTAGATTTTCGGTGAGTAAAGATGGGCTTTGGTCAGTGCATAAATCTATAGAGAGTCACAATCACGAACTAGCTAGGCCGGATGATCAACATTTGCTTCGGTCGGCAAGGTCAATTAGTGATGATAATGCAGCTGTTTTGAAATCTATGACAGAAGCAGGTATAAGAACTGTTGATGCATTTACGTACCTATCTGATGAAGTTGGAGGTGTGGCTAATCTTGGATTTACGAAGCGCGATGCGTACAACCATATCCAAAAAGAAAGAAGAGCGAAGTTTGAGAGTGGAGACACTAACTCACTGATCAAGTTGTTTAAAGAGAGGGCGTTAGATGACCATATGTTTGCATGAGATGTTGAAACAGATGAAGACGGATGTTTGTTGAATTTCTTTTGGGTTGATGGTTTGGGTAGAATTGATTATGACTGTTTTGGAGATGTGATTATATTTGATACTAGTTACCGTTTAAATAAATATAACTTATGTTGTGCCCCAATTGTTGGAGTGAACAATCACTGGCAGAATGTTCTTTTAGGAGTTGCTTTTTTATCTGATGAGACAATAGCTTCTTTTACCTGGCTTTTTCAAACATTTATAAGAATCATGGATAACAAACATCCCATTACCATTTTTACTGATCAGGACCAAGCCATGGCTAGGGCAATAGAGATTGCATTGCCTAATACACGACATCGATTGTGCCAATGGCATCTATACAAGAAAGCACCTTCAAAGGTATGGTGCTTTAACAGTAACAACAGAGTAAAATGCTTATTTTATTACTGTTTCAGACTTTGTGATTCAGCTGAGGAATTTGAGAGCAAATGGACGGAAATGATATCAGAAGGAGAACTCCAAAATAATCAATGGTTGAGTGATCTTTACAAAATCAAGGAGAAGTGGTCAACTGCATTCAATAAAGATTATTTTAATCTTGGTATTTTATCAACCCAAAGGAGTGAGTCAACCAATCATGTATGCCATGGTTATTCCAAGCCAACAAGTACTATCACGGAGTGCTTCCTAATCTTCGCCAATTAATTCTCTGCCAGGGTAATCTAACATTTCAGCTGCAGGAGCCCTTGGAATTTTTATATTTTCATCAACTTCATAAACAACCACCTCTTTACCAACAGTTTGGTCAACAACAGGAACATCTTCTTGTGTCAGTGGTTCTGGGATTACAGCTGCAGTAGTTGGTGTAGGTTCCGGAGTTGGTTGTGCTGCAGTAGTTGTTGTATCAACTGCAGCTTTATTAGGCGCTTCATCAGGACGATCAGCAGCACTGGCAGCTGATGCCGAGTCTTCAGGTTGCACTTCTTTTTTAATTTTTTTCTTCCTAACACCAGTAGTAAATGGTGTGGTAACAACTTTTCTTTTCGGTCATTTCTCCTTTGTACTCTTTGTGCAATTCCAGTTAATATTGAAGGATCAACCTCATACTCACTTAAGGTCGTGTCTTCAGATGCACTTGGAGATAAAGAAGATTGATCACACCTTTCTTTCTTGTAATTTTTAAAATATGAAGGAAATTGATCTTCAAAGAATTGCATCAAGAAATGATCTTTCTTTTTAATTTCTTCTTTTAAATTTGAATTTTCTTTCTCCAAATCAAACAAGGAATCCTCCAAAAAATGAATGCGATGTTCTTGTACCTGATTGGTTGCTTCCAGCTCTGCTACCTTCTTCTGGATGAAGTTATACTTGCTGAAAAGCTCGAATATTGATTTATTCAATATTACCAAATTAGCATGATCATCTACATTTGTAAATTCAGCTTGTCCAGATGACTCAGGTTGACTTCTACTTGTAAACAACTGTGGTCTTACTGGAGTAGGTGTAGGTGAGTCATGTTTGGGTGGACTCGACATCCCCACTGGAGAAGCAGGCGTGGTTTCAGTTGACTCGGCAGTTGTGGGGCATGGTACCCTACTAGGGCTTGCCTCCTTTATTGGACTGGATGGTGGAGAAAGATGAAGCAATAAATCTTTCTCAGCATCATTTATTCCTTGCAAATCCGTTAGTATCTGCAAAAAATATAACATTTCATTCAATTAAAACATAAAAACATATAATTTTAAGAGATAGTTGAATTAAAAAATGTAGTTTACATACCTCATGTTCTTCAAGGTTAGCAAATATATTAATAACTTCTTTCTCAGTGTAAATGAAGTTGCCATCCCAGCGAGTAAAACGAGGCCGGGAAATATCATCCAGTACAGCATGTATTGTTGTATGTTCAAGGAACCAAATCTGTACAAATGAAGGTAATTTATGATTGCTTTAGAATTTGTACAAAAATCATATATTTATTGAACAATAAAACAATACTCACAATTAAAATCATTACAAAACCATTTACATATCTCAAACCCATTCCCTTAGCTTTTTTGGTTGCAACAACATTGAATTCTTCAACAAGGAATCCTCTAATTGATTCTGGCCAATTGTACTAATTAAAAAATTTTGGCCTGTTGAAAAGTTCAAAGATGGAAACTGGAATTCGAAAGTTAGCCATCGGGAAAAATATATTTGATAGCAGGTATAGGAGGAAGCATTTCACAACGTCATCCATTCTTGTGCTACTATCCAACCTCTCAATGTCGTGGCGAATGTCATTTGATGTTTTGCCACTGGATCTCGCACTTCCAACGTTAAAAATAATTCCCCTGCTTGGCATGCCTATCAATATTGCCACTTCTTCAGTTGAAAATTTAAGACTTCGTCCTTTAATAATGAAACTTTCTGTTTTCATATCCCACTTCGAAATTAGCATATGTACGAGTGGAACATTTTGAGGCATCACAGGAAGCCTAAGGAACTGGTTAACATGCAACTGACCCAATCTAACAACCAAAGGATCTCCAAACCTCTGAACTAGATCATTACAAACTTCTCTGAACGTCGAGAACCTGCATCGGAAATGAATCTTTGGAGTATAACCCTGCGTAAAATCAAATTGTTAATAATGCTATTAATTAATAAAAATCATTTAATTATAATTACTAATATTAATGCTCGGTACTGCGCAGTACCGAACATTACTGCTCATAACAAATCGCAACATTGCTCGGTACAAATCAATACCGAGCAGTACCGAGCAATACCGATCAGTTCCAAGCATAACAATTATCAACTCTGCTCGGTACAGCTCAATACCGAGCAGTAAAGACCAGCACCAGGCATAATTATTAATAATTCTACTCAGTACATATCAATACCGAGCTGTACCGAGCAATACCGAGCATAATTATTACTAATGCTGCTCAGGTATTGCTCATTACCGAGTTGTACCGAGCAATAACTTCCTATACCGAGCTATACCGAGCAGTACCGCTCGGTATACTACTCGGATACGCTTCAGCATGGAGCATTTCCGTGCTATACCGAGCAATACCGAGCTATACCGAGCTATACCGAGAATTCCCGCTCGGTATAGATCAACATTGCTCGGTACCGAGCAATACCTAGCTATACCGACAAATACCGAGCAGAACCGCTCGGTATAGATCAACATTGGTCGGTACCGATCAATACCGAGCAGAACCGCTCGATATAGTACTCGGACACGCTTCAGCACGGAGCTGTACCGAGCAGTACCGCTCGGTACAGATCAATATTGCTCGGTACAGATCAATACCGAGCTATACCGAGCAATACCGAGCAGTACCGCTCGGTAAACTACCCGGATACGCTTCAGCACAGAGCTGTACCGAGCATGGAACAGATCTATACCGAGGTAAACCGAGCAATACCGAGCTTCGTAAACCCTACCATATATATATTGAAGAAGTCACTAACCTGAGGCATTGTAAAATAAAATCTGCAGAGCTTGAAAATTCGCAGAAATGGAAGAAGCTGAACTGCCGGTTGGAGAAGATGAAGTATTTCGAATCGTATAATGACTGAAGTGAAAGACGGTAAGGTCTGTTCGAAAACATAGCCGTTTTTTTCGGGTCCGCGCAATAATATTCGGGTCCGCCGCTCGGGCCATTAGTTTTAAATTTCGCACGTGCCATATACCCAATAATCGCCGGGTCGGGTTTCGGGTTTTGTTGCTGCCAGATGTCGCGTTTTGAAGGCATGCCGAACGTAGAGATGCGTCAGGTGGGAGGAGGCAATAAAAATTATGATGATTGAAAATCACTATAGACAACAGTATATGCATTACAACATCAACATTTCCAACAAATATGAAATCCAAACTATTGATTGAATTGAAACTATTTTCCTTCTATTCAAAACCATGCATTCAAACAGAGCCCAAGTCTGTATTCTGAAAGAGTAAATTCCACGTTATTAAGTCCAGTAGCCAAAAATTTCTTAGAGGTTAATTAGCATTTTGGAAATCTGGGCTTTGTGCATCTGGAGACTCTGTGTAGGAGATAGATATCAGTTTAGATCTATGTTCTTCAACAGCACCGCCATCACCCACTTCCAGGTTAGCTGCAGCAGCAGCAGCAGCAGCTGAATTAGAAACAAGGTCTGGCTGAACAACCTTTTCAGGAACAAGTTGAGAGATTCCTATGAGCGATTCCCGAGTAGATTCTTCAGAAGGTTCTTTGTCAGGTGAGGCAGGATCCATGGAAAATCTATACGTCCATGGAATTCAAGCTTGAGTTATGCAGAAATTGATAGCATGTTCACATGCACATGATGAATATGCAGAGATTTTATCACTATTTAGATTTCATTTGGGACAGCTTTTTGGCTACTTTATAAAACAGCTTTTTAATTAAAAACTTTTAATTCAAAAAACTTTTGTAATCGAAAGCCGTTTTGGAAAGCAGCAAAGAGGCAATCCCAAACGAAGCCTTAGATTTCTGCTTTTCCATAAAAACAACTTGGTTATGTGTTGATGCAGACAGAAACTAATATGCATGAAAAGGAGATGTTATGCTCCAAATAATGTGGAAATTTTAAACTTCTAATGCTTCTTTAAAGTCATAATAGCATAATGGTTAAGGCATTTGATATGCCAGCAGAAAATTCAAAAACACAAAAATATTCTCAAATTTTTAAGTATTTTGAGTCAGACGAATTTGAACCTGACTTATCCAACTTAGATTTAGGCCAGGATATGGATAATCACCAACGGAGAACGATTAAGGTTAACTCAACTCTTATTTGATATTTCAATCATTCTAACCTTCCATCTCCTACTCTATTGAGTTATTTAACCCCTAATTAACTACCACTCCCATTTATATTTCAATTTTAATCATATTTAATAATTGATTTAATATACTAATATGGATGTGTGGCAAAAAATATTATAAATGATCTTTCTTTATTAGATTTAAATGAGAATTTGACTCTTAACAGGACAACGGAGAAAAAAGAATTCATGTAGCCAATCCCACGTAGTGGGATAAAGACTTGATGTTGTTATTGTGAATGTGTGACCGAAAAAAGAATAAAATAATTAGAAATGATTCTAGTATAGAGATAGTAAAAGTGATACTTCTAGAAGAAGAAAGTGAAAAAAAAAAATAAGACTAGGATAGTTGGCATATGCAATGAATGAATATGAATGACAGATAGATTTTAAGGAATTTAAGGAGAAAAAATGAAAAAGTTGTGTAAACTCAATGTGAATGACAGAAGCATCAAGAAGAAAAAATAGAGATGAAGGATTCCCTAATTCCAATTAGTTAAGATAATATAGTATTGTGAACGGGAAAAACACAATGTGAATGACAGAAGGGAGTTTATTTTTCTTTGAGGCACAAAGTGCAAGCAAAGTGTGCTTCAATTACCTGACGGGCCCATCTAACAACTAATAAATATCCTAAACTTTAATTATGTGGAAATATTATGAGATATATAAGTATTTAACCTTTACAAAAAGGGGATTTATAAACATACTATAAAATTCTTTTATATTTACACATCTGTCATCTAAATCTTTATATTTATTTATATAATATTCATATTTCTAAATCACAAAAAGAAAACTATTAATATTAACTTATTCAAAGTAAAACACATCTTTCATGCACATGTTTTGAAATATTTTATACACTGAAGTTGTACATAAGTGAATACAAAGATTTAAGTGTTAGATATATAAATTTTTAAAAATTTTGTGATATGCATGTAAATCCCTCATACAACAACAACAACAACAACAACAATATCAAGCATTTATCCCACTACATGGGGTCGGTTACATGAATTATTTTTCTTCATTGTGTCATATTAAGAGTTGAATTCTCATTTAAATCTAATAAAGAAAGATCATTTCTAATATTTTCTAACCAAGTCTTTTTAGATCTACCTCTACTTGTCTTAACATAAGCCAAATCAAACTCATCTACTCTCCTAACAAGGTCATCTGAAGGCCGCCATTTTACATGACCAAACCATCTAAGACAACTCTCTCTAATGTAAATCTCTCATACAACAAATAAAATTATAATAGCATAGCATATTCAACCAAATATTAAAAAACAAAGAGCAGTACAAGATAATAAGCAAGTTAAACTTCAACTTGTACGAGACAAAAGATGATTGATGCGTACCCTTAACAGCCAATATAAATAATTGATATGAAACTCTTACAAGCTTGGAATAGGAAAGGTTGAAGTGGCAGAATGTTACGAAGAGAGATGGAGAAGAAGACAATATGGGGGAAGCTAGATAAAAAGCAATACGATAGAACACTAGAAGAGTTCATTGAGGGTAAGTGAACTAAAAAACTTGCACAGGTGAAGGAAAAACTAAACTTGAAATTGCGGAGTAAAGAAGACTGGAGAAGCAAAATACCATGATGAACTTGCAATTCCATTTCTGCAATCTCTCCACAGAATATCATTCTATTTTGAGTTTATTTGATCCCACGGTTAATTTAAATATGTTCAACTAATCTTCATTATTGCACTAGTTTTTTCTCATCATTAACACTATTAAATAATTTCCAGCACTGGCCCCTTTCATAAGCACTTACCCAAATCCTCAAAAACTAATTAAGAAGGATCTTATTTTGAAAATTAAAGAGTTTCAGCTTGCAGAGTCTATTGTGGATCTTACGGTAAAGTCTTTTAAAAAGTCCTACTCCCTGATCAGCCTCCAAACTGATTAATGTTCCATTCCTAAGACATTAAATTGCTTCCATATCAACCCGTTGAGATCATTTTCCCATTCCACCACAGCAGCATCCTCCAAGCTATGTGCAAGTTTCTAAAAAAGTACTTGGTATATAGCCACCACCTCTACCACAGCTATTCATTTCTAGCATGTGTTATGCTTGTTTGTTCAACTTCTGTTCAAAATATTTTTAAGTTAGTTCCACCGCCACCTCCATGGCCTTTGCCCAAACTCTAAATATAGTTCTTTTACCGGAAAAAAAAATGATGTAGAAACTTTAAAGGCATAAACAGTTCGTTTAAATGTTTTAGCTTCATGTTTATGAATTAGCTTCTATTTTCATAATTAAATCATGTACGAGATAATGGAATTCATTTAGTTATGTTACATTAGTAGTATCTTATGTGTTTCAAGCACCATTTCTATAAATACAACCAAATATTCAAACAATCGGGTTCAAAACACTCAGTCTCAGCTCAAAAAGAAACTTGTCAGTTTACAAATGAACTTGCCTCAAGCAAACGACTACCCAAGTGGGCGACGTCATATGGAAAACTATGATGCACCGACACTCCGCTTAAAGAGGGTATGTAGTGTCGGACACGTGTCCAACACGGCATTGGAGTGTCGCAATTTAAAAAATTAAAATTAAAATCGAACACGCGTGTCTGGTTATTAAATGATAAAATCGTCCGTTCTATTTAGCCTTTTCCGCGAACGAGAAGCCCTATTTTTCCGATCCACGAAAGAAATCTTCTAGGGCGGACCGGGAGAGCTCGCAGTCGACACCAAATGGAGCCCGCTGCCTTCACCTCCCGTTCCTTCATCATCTCTGCTCGATGAGGCCAAGTAGAACTCGTCTTTCCCATTCCTTTGT
Organism: Dendrobium huoshanense; assembly: GCA_016618105.1. Classification (NCBI taxonomy): domain Eukaryota; kingdom Viridiplantae; phylum Streptophyta; class Magnoliopsida; order Asparagales; family Orchidaceae; genus Dendrobium; species Dendrobium huoshanense. Next base: position 59,899,009 of record CM028345.1, read on the forward strand.
TCTTGAGTGATTTCTGCGGTCATCCGAGGCAAAGTTCGCAATCAAGGCCAAACAGAACACCTTCTGCGCGTAAGAGAGCCAAGACCTGTAAGTGGATTTCGTCATTTCTTCTCTTCATTGTTAAAAACCCTAATATACATACTCGGTACTGCTCAGTACATGCTCGGTACCGCTCAGTACATGCTCGGTACTGCTTAATATATGCTCGGTAGTCGGTACCGCTCAGTACATGCTCAGTACTGCTCAGTACATGCTCGGTACTGTTAGGTACATACTCGGTACCACTCGGTATCTTCCCATACAAACAACTTACGAACTTTAAAAACGAGCAGAACTTCAAAATTTCTCTTACAATAAAATTTTTCGGGGGCGCTGCCCCTTTACCCCTCGTCCTGACCGGACAGGTCAAACCCCTCCAGGGGGCAGCGCCCCATTGGACCCCCGGTATATTATTGTATTCATGTTGTCTTATTATTAGGATATTTTGATTTCACTTCATATCAATTTAATTTAATGTATTAATATGTATGATTGGTTTGTTAGCAAAATGAGCTCTGCTGTTATGATTGGTTCAAAAGAGCCATCTGTAGAAATTGATAAGCCGTTATGGATTCATGTTACAAAGTTAGGAAAAACATTTGAAGGAGGAAGGAATGTGTCATTCAAATGCAATTATTGTGGTAGCACCTATAAAGGATCTTATTCTATGGTGAAGACACATCTACTTAAAATTTCTGGCCATGAAATAAAAATGTGTCCTAAGATTACTACATCGTAGTTGATTTAAATGAAAAGACTAGTTGATGAAGCTGAATCTAGGATCCAAAGGACACTCCCTGAAGAGATATCTTTGCCATCTACTCATGGCTCATCCCACACTTCTTCCTCATCTATGAGAGTTGATCAAGCTTTATGATTTAGAAGTGAAGGATATGAAACAAAGAAAAGAAAAAAGGAGTAGCCATTAGTCATCTAGAGAAAGCTTTTAATTTGCAGCAACAAGAGGAATTTGATGGTGAAATAGCAATGATGTTTTTTTCAGCGGGACTTCCTTTCAACCTTGCAAGGAACCTCATTATAAAAATGCATTCATTTTTGTATGTAACAAAAACCTCGCAGGATATGTTCCACCTGGCTACAATGCATTAAGATCGAAATTCTTGGAAAGAGAAAGAGCACATATTGAGACATTGCTTGAACCAACAAAAAGAGTGTGGAAAGAAAAAGGTGTTAGTTTGGTGTGTGATGGTTGGATAGATTCTCAAAGAAGACCTATTAGACCGGTCAACTGGACCGGTTCAGCCGGTCCAGGCGGGATCGATTCACGGGCACGAACAGGCGGGATCTCCGCCTCCTGCGGAGATCGGGCGGGCCGACAGCTCAAACAGAGCGTTTTAGGAAGGATTTTTGGGGGGGTTCAGAGAGAAATTTGAATGTAGGGACTGTTTAGGGAATTCCTTTTGATTTGTATGCATTAAATAGTTGATTTTGCTAGGGTTTGAGTATCTTGAATTTGGCTGAAATTTGAGATCTCTTAGATTTAGGTTTTCTTTGGGCTCTAGCGGCGTCTAGAGACTTGGGAGAGATCGATCCTCCTCTCGAATTGAGGATCAATTGTATCTTGCTGTTTTTATTCATCTACTAGTGAAATACAAGCTTTCTTTTGAGTTTTCTCTCAGATTGTTTTCCGGACAAGTGCTGTTTTTCTGCTGTTTTCCTGCTGTGGACAGCCATTTGGCTGCTGTTGGTTCGCCGATTTTGGTTAGGTTACTTGCGAACTCAAGTATTTCCTATCAAATTGGTATCAGAGCATCGTTTTTGGGACCGTCGGCAGCTGAAATCCTGAAATTTCAGCGGGAGTTTCATTTCCGGAAAAAAGATCTTCGTGAATCTTGAGAAGAACGATGGCCGGAAAGAAGGTTGACGTCTTGGAAGGCGAAGTCGCCAATTGAAAGCCGATTTAGAGGAAAGATTCTTCAACCTTCAAAATCGAATCACCTCCAACAATGAAAGGTTGGAGGGGAAGTTCACCGCAATGGAGGAAATGTTGAAGAAACTACTTGAGATGAAAACCAATCCGGCGACATCGAAAGTAAGAGAGACCGCCGACGGCCATGGCATGGGAGGAAATCCAAACCCCTTGCGGGGGAGGAGAAATTCAGAGGTGGAGATCCTAGAGGAAGAGAACGACATGCCTCCTCTAGAGCCTCTTTCGAGGAAAGAGATGAGTATGGGATATGACATAAGGGGGGCTGATTTTGGTGGGAGGAGAGAGGGATCTCATCGCCGAGGTGCTGAATTCTTTCGAATTCAGCGTCGAGGGGGGGATTTTGAAGGAAGAAGGGAGGAACGTCATCGTCGAGGTGCTGAATTTGAACGTATTCAGCGTCGAGGTGATGATGTTGAAGGGAGGAGAGGTGAGTATGAAGAGGGGTTAGAGTATATTCGTCGGAGGGACGATCAGGACAATTGGGGAACGCCTCCTCTGAGGGGAATGGGAGGCTATGGAGGATACCAGGGAGATCCCAAGGTGAGGAAATTGAAGATGCCCGTTTTCGAGGGGCAAGATGGCCATGGCTGGATCTACAAGGTGCAGTGTTACTTTGCTGTAAATGGGTTGACAGAGGATGAGAAGCTGACGGCGGCAAGATTGTGTCTGGAAGGAAAGGCTTTGTCATGGTATCAGTGGCGTGATAAGAGGGAGCCTATCAGGAACTGGAGGAAATTCAAAAACTGCATAATTAAACGTTTCCAAACCGACCGGGGAGGAGATTTCTATGAGCAATTCTTTGCTCTGGTGCAGGAGGGATCAGTAGCAGACTACCGTGAGCGGTTCGAGCACCTGACTAGTAGGGTGGAGCGATTATCAGATAACATATTGGAGGGGAACTTCATGAAGGGCTTGAAGGCAGAGATCTGAGCAGCAGTTAAAGTTCTGATGCCTAGTGATTTGGAGGAGGCAATGAAGTTGGCACAACTGGTAGAAAATCAGAATAATCTGGAGAAGGGAGCCAGGAGCAGCAGCTCAGGAGGCTCTTACAAGACTACGACCACTCTTTTAGCACCAAAGGGGCCTGCATCAGTCAACAATAATGAGATCATCAGGGATAAGCCAGTAGGAAGAGGGAGTGGGGATAATTTCAAGAAGCTCACTGAGACAGAATTACAGGAGAAGAGGGCCAAAGGGCTTTGTTTCAGATGTGAGGAGAGGTATACGCCGGGGCACAAGTGTAAGGACCGAACTCTTCAAGTTCTTATTGTTTGTGATGAAGAAGGAATGGAGGGTGTCGTCTTTCCACCTTGCGGACAAGGTGGATCTTTGGGAGGGGAGTATTGTTAGACCGGTCCAGGGGAGTATTGTTAGACCGGTCCACTGGACCGGTCCAGCCGGTCCAGGCGGGACCGGTTCACGGGCGCGAACAGGCGGGATCTCCGCCTCCTGCGGAGATCGGGCGGGCCGACAGCTCAAACAGAGCGTTTTGGAAGGATTTTTGGGGGGTTTCAGAGAGAAATTTGAATGTAGTGACTGTTTAGGAAATTCCTTTTGATTTGTATGCATTAAATAGTTGATTTTGCTAGGGTTTGAGTATCTTGAATTTGGCTGAAATTTGAGATCTCTTAAATTTAGGTTTCCTTTGGGCTCTAGCGGCGTCTAGAGATTTGGGAGAGATCGAATTGAGGATCAATTGTATCTTGCTGTTTTTATTCATCTACTAGTGAAATACAAGCTTTCCTTTGAGTTTTCTCTCAGATTTTTTTCCGGACAAGTGCTATTTTTCTGCTGTAAACAACAGATTTCTATTGTTTTCCTGCTGTGGACAACCATTTGGCTGTTGTTGGTTCGCCGATTTTGGTTAGGTTACTTGCGAACTCAAGTATTTCCTATCAAGACCCCTTATTAATTTCATGGCTGTTACCATGGTTTTAAAAACCGGACCGGACCGGCCGGTTCAACCGGTTCAACCGTGAACCGGCCAGTTGTCCGATCCGGTCGAGTTCAAAAACCGGCTTCGCAGAGAACCGGCCTGAACCGGACTAAACCGGCGGTTCAACCGGTGAACCGGCGAACCGGTCCGGGTTTGAAAGAACCGGCCGGTTTCAAAAAAAAAAATTTAATGATAAATAAAATATAAATAATATATATTTTACTTCATTACATTTTTTAAAAATATTCTTTTTATTAAATAATGAGATTTTTTACACCATAATATATGGTTGTCATCTCATGAAACAAGTTTTGTTTGAAAAGAAGGAAGTATATATAGAGCTAAAAGCCAACTATCTCTTACTCCTTCATGATGTGGGACTAAAAAAAGAGTACATGAATGCTATGTAAGCTTAAATGTGAACTTGGGCTTTATTGGGCCATTAAATTGAGTTTGTTGGGCCACAAATTTGGGCTGGTTGGACCACGAATTTGGGCTAGTTGGGTGCAAAATTTTTTAAATTTTGTATTATAAATTAGTTATGATGTATATTTATAAATTAATAATATAAATTTATATATTATATTAAATATTATTCTTATTACACATTTTTAAATTTAATATTATAAATTTATATATTATATTAAAATTTTTAATTTGTTATAATGTATATTATAAGAATCTCATTTATTATAATTATAATGAAATATAAAATTAATTATAGTTAAATTATTAGATATTCATAAATATAATATAATTAACTAAATATTTTATAAATTACAATTATATTATAATATATTCATCATTTCAATTTAATTTAATTATATTGAGAGATAACTTATTAAAATTATATAATTTAAATTCTTAGAATTATATTATTTGATGTTAAATTCACATAATTATTCTATTAATGTTATAAGTTTTTAATAATATTAGTATTTATTACATCATTCGGTTCGACCCCGGTTCGACCGGCCGAACCGGTCGAACCTTGAACCTCTCCTTCTTCCGGTTCTTTGTCCGGTCCGATTTTCACAACCTTGGCTGTTACAGAGAATTACCCAATGTTTATTAAAGCAGTGAATTGTGAAGGAGAATACAAGGATAAACATTTTAGTGCCAATTTGATTAAAGAAGTGATAGTCATGATTGGGCCTTCAAATGTTGTGCAGGTTATTACAAATAATGCACCGGTGTGTAGAGCTGCAGGATTATTGATGGAGCAAACTTATCCCCATATATTTTGGACATCCTGTGTTGTGCACACTTTAAATCTTGCTCTAAAAAATATTTATGCAACAAAGAATATATAGGCTAATGAAATCATCTATGCTGAATGTCATTGGATAACAGTGGTTGCAGATGATGCTGTTCTGATTAGAAATTTTATTATGAGTAATTCGATGAGACTTTCAATGTTTAATGATTTCTCCCACTTAAAAATGTTAGTTGTTGCTAAAACTCGTTTTGTCTATGTAATAATCATGTTGAGAAGATTCAAACAAATTAAAAATGATCTTCAATCTATGGTGATTAGTGAGAAGTGGTCTTGCTATCAAGAAGATGATGTTGGGAAGGCAAGATATATTAAAGAAAATATCTTAGATGATTTGTGGTGGGATAATGTAAACTACATTTTGGCTTTCACTGATTCAATTTATGATGTATTGAGAGAGGCTAACACAGATAAATCATGCCTATATTTGATTTATGAGATGTGAGACTCTATGTTAGCAAAAGTGAAAGAAATTATATACATACATGAAAGAAAGTCACATGATGAAGACTCAAGTTTTTGGAGCATTGTCTATACCATTCTTGAATATAGGTGGAACAAAAGCAACACATTTTTGCATTGTTTGGCTCATTCATTAAATCCAATGTATATTTATATTCATCTTTTAAATTAATTTAAATTTGTTGGTAAATAAACAGATAATTTTATATGTTTTGTATTATTTGAAGGTATTCAAGTAAAGAATGGCTTCAAAAAAGACCCTCAACATGTCTCACCACAAAAAGATTTAAAAGTTTCAAGTATGAGAAAGATATGCCTGAAAAGATATTTCCCAAATGAGGAGAGAAGAAAAATTAATATAAAACTGCAAAGTTATTTGGATATTTAAAGGATTTTAGTGATCAAGAATCTTTGATTAATAGATGATGGATCTAAAAAAGTGGTGGTTGATTCATGGAGCTTCAGCACCGCTTCTTCAAACAATAACAATAAAACTTCTTGGTCAAATATCATCCTCTTCTTATTGTGAGAGAAATTGGAGCACATACTCATTTATTCAATCAATGAAAAGAAATAAAATAACTCCACAACGTACTGAAGATTTAATTTATGTGCATACAAATCTTCGTCTTCTATCAAGAAAAACCATACTTTATATGATAGGTGATAACAAGATGTGGATGTTGCTGGAGATAGGTTCGAGTGCCTTGATGATATGGGATTATTGGAGGTTGCAAATCTTTCTCTAGATAAACCAGAGTTGGAAGCAATGATATTCAATGATGATGATATTGAAGGCCAAAGATCAACATCTGAATCTATTTCTATCATTCCCTCTATTGAGTAGTTGGACCTTCATGTTATACTAAATGGTTTTTTGCCAATATTTTTGTGGTTGTACTAGACATTTTATACTAAACATCTTTATGTTGTAAGCTAAACAAGTTATCATGAAATTGATTTATTATCGCTTGTCATTTTTACTATAATGTCACCTTAATTTCTATATATTATATTAAAAAATTATTATGTCGTGTCCACGCCGTAGCCGTGTCATATATTTTTAAAAATTGTCGTGTCTGTGTCGTGTCGTGTCCATTTCGATGCATCAGAGATGGGAAACAATTGATAAACTATTTCGCTATTTGAGCAACTATGGTTTCATCAAGTCGAACATTCTACTTAAGCCACACGGCTCTTTTTTTTTTTTAATGATTTCCTGTAGAGTCATGTATATAGCCAATTATATAATGCTTATACTCCAACTAAAATCTATAAATATGAGGTCAAGGGGTAAGCTTAGTTTACATAGTTTTCAATACTAAAACTCATTTTAAAGAGATTTCGGAGCTTTGCACTCTATAGCAATACCAGGTTCCGATCCGGGTCAGGTCGTCGAGCCGCACGTTAAAGAGTAAGAGCACGTGGCGACATTTTATTGGCGTCCGGATGTAGATCTACGTCAGGTGTCCTGACCTAATAAAAGTTCCATAAGAGGGGCGACTTCAAGCTCTATAGGCTATATCAATAAAATAAAAAGATAACTTGGGGAACTCGTCCTATAGAAGTTGGCCTAATGCACATAATTCAAATAAAGAGAGAGAACTTATGAGCTGGAAGTAACTCCAAGAGGTTGAAAATGATATATATGTTGCTACTTTCAAGTTGAGATCCTTCATCTCACTGAAGTGACTATACTCATCATTCCCTAGTAATGAAATCTAGGATCGCTCAAGCAACCGTCTTGGTCAAAATCACTCACTTCTTGGTTTATTTTATAAAGTAAAATATATTCGCCCAATTTATTTATCTTATTCTCCAAGCCGACGTAAAACTTGTCGAATAATCATGACACTCATTATAGTAGGATAAAGGCTTGATGTTATTGTTGTTATATTCTCGCTTGGCCATTTAAATGTAATTAAAAGAGAAAAAGACAAAGTCATCTTTGAAGACCTTGACAAAGGTGGTGGAAAAAGAGAATTGACAGGGGATTTTATTTTTTCTAATATAGCATACAAGGGTCATTATACTCGCAAAGGAGTTTGGTATAATATGGGTGGGCATGGGCATGACTCTGATACGTCTGGGTACCAAAAACAACAAAAGACTCCAAAGGATTCCACACAAAAACATATTTTTATTGATAAAGAGCACAACTACAAACCAAGCAAGATACTATGGTTCTCTTTCGAGAGGTGGATCGTCTCTCCCAAATCCTAAACGCCGCTAGGATCCCTCACACAAAGAACTACAACACTCAAAAACAAAAATCTACATGAGAATAAAATAAACCCAACTATAGACTTAATTAAGCTTCCTCCTTCCCTACTACATCAGTCTCCTTCCTAAAATGTTTTCCTTCTCAATTTGAAAAGGATTTCCTAATTGATTTCCTCCTAATATAATGCATTAATTCCTAATCGATAATATAATGCATTAATTTCTTGTTGGGCCCCACCCCCTCAAGTGCCTCCCTCTCCTAGTCCACCGGCCCCACCTAGGTAGGAATTTGCTGCTGGGTCGTATCAATACTTCCCCCAAAAGTCTCATCTTGTCCTCAAGGAGGAATGCAGAGAACTGCTGCTGCATAGTCTGGTAGGACTCTTACGTGGCCTCGTGCTCCGATAGGCTCTTCCACCTAATCAACACTTCCTGGCTTTCTCTTATCCCGGGTTGCAATCTTGCGACATCTAGTGGTTCCAACAATACCACCATGTCCTCTGTCAAGGTCGGGGGATGTGTCGAGGATGGAATATGCTCTCCTATCACCACCCATCGCAACTAGGACACATAAAACACTGGATGGATGGTCGCTGATGGTGGTAACTATAGGCGATAAGCCATGGCCCTTATGCGCTCCACTACCTAGTAGGGCTCCAAATATCGGGGGATAACTTATCATTCCATCTCCGTGCCAGGGCTTTCTGTTTGTACGGGAGAAACTTTAAGTAAACCTTGTCCCCCACCTCAAACTATATGTCTCACTTATGTGCATCTACCTTCTTCTTCATAATTTGTTGAGCTTTCAAGAAATGTCCCTTCAGTTCCCCCAAGATCCTGTCTCTGTCCTCCAATTATTGTTCTTCCGAAGCCACCAATGTACCACCTTGCCAATAGTATATTAATCGGGTTGACTAAAGGCCAATCTCACATGTCAATATCATTGGAAAAGACCAATCAATGGTTAAATGTGGGCTCATCTTATACATCTTATATCTAGAAAGTCTTAATGCATATTTCATATAATTAAAGAGATACGATTAGTATATCTCTTTTTTTGTGACGAAATTTTATTAGGTTATATTCCTAATATATGTATTCATCTTTTAATGTAACGTTTTTATAGATAGGGGGTCAAATGGAAAGTCTAGAGACAAAACAATCTACTGTCTTGAGCTCCCTACTTTGTGGTAATAAAACAATATAAATTTCTCCCTCTGAATCTTTTTTATTTTTTCTTATCTTCCTTCTCTCTCTCTCTCTATACATTTTGTAGTTAATCTTATGAGTAAGGTTTGGGCTTTTTAGCTTAAATTATACAAAGGGCGTTTAGCTTGAATTTAAATTAAAAAAAAAAAAAACACTCAGAAGTAGAAATTTTCGTTGCCTTATCCCCTGTTAAGTGGTATGTGTTGCTTCCTGCCTTGCTAAGAGATTGGGTGGTATGTGCTTTCCCTTGGTTGTTATGCGCCCCTGATGATCCATGCTATGTTCTAGGATCATACCATGCCATACGGAAATTTTTATCATAATTCCTAAGCTACCTACTCTATTATTTCATCCCTTCAACCTCATCTTCCTATCAAAAATATCTTCTCTTCTCTGCGCTTCCTCCTCCATCAACTATATTGATCATTATGATAAGTATCCTAAACAGCAACTAGGTTTACAAGTTTAATATTTCAAACTTTACCCTATCAATAAAATTAACTATGATGAAGCCCTAAACTCCTAATCTACTCACTTGAGTAAGATTAACTAATCTCACTTTGGCAATTAAACAACATAAAGAAGCAAGCACGTGAGAGCGTAGTGGGAGTGTTTATCATGATGCATAGTTTTATAAATGATTGTTAGACTTAAGATAAGTTATAAATAAGCACGAAGGGCACAAATATTTTGTCTATTTGAAGAATGATCCTCTTAATCAACACATGAAGAGTTAATAAAGACGGTGCTAAATTAACTTGAAGAGTACAAGAATTCTGACTCTCTGGAAGAGATTTCCTTTTGATCCCATACATAGACTTAAGTTTAGATTCATGACTAGACACTAAATGTAAAATGGACCAATAAATAAATTTGTATTTGAATTAGTTTTAATTAGGTTATCCTTATTTAAATTATGTACTAATTAATATTTTTTTAGGTAAGCTTATTTTCATTTATTTGAATTAATAATAAAACCTCATTTGAATTTTAATTTTAAAACATTTTTTTATAAAGGGTGAAGATGATACTACTTGGATTATCATACATTGAAATTAAGTATTCGTAATAATTCTACTTGATTTTCAACCAAGAATCTCTTCCCAATAAAAAATCTCTAGTTTTGTTCACCTAACTCTCTATCTCCCCTCTCACAAAAACTTCCAATCATTCTCTTTCTTTCTTGCTTTCATTAATGAGAGGAACAAATTTAGAGGCATTCTCCTCTTTTTTCATAAAAAACCTTTTGGCAGTCTCTCTTTATTCACACAAGGTGTGTAACTAAAGGCATTCTCCTCCTCTTTTTTCATAATAATCCCTCCAATAAATTGAGATCTCTTACTCCTTCCTCTGCCAAACTCTTCTCTTCAATTCTCTAGCATCCATCGAGAGAAATCAAGCAATTTCATAAAGAAAAAAAAAAATAAACAAACCAAGGAGATTTACATCTACAAGGTTTCCACCATCATCTTCTATATGAAGGGCCTCTTTTGCTTGCATAAGATAAGAGTTAATGATGAATAAATATTGTAAACCAGAATTCTTGTCAGTAAAAATTCTATTGTCATCTTTTGCTAAGAGCTTGAGTAGTGTGTAATTTCCCTTGGTTGGTTGTGCTCCCACTACACCATGTTATATACATAATCACCCCATGCTATGTGATTGGAGCTCACTATTAAATTTCTAATCTAAATCCTCTTCTTCATCTCTTCATCCTCATCATCCTCTTAAGCATCTATTCTCTTACACACGTCCTTCCTTCATTTTTGGTATAAAGAGAAGTTTATTCCTTGATAAATTTGCTTGGCAATAGAAACTTTCATTTCTATGATTTAAACAATATTTCACAAATTTTGTTGCCGGCTTTGTTTTCCACATAATGTTCCTGACAAAGTGTCCAACTCTGTGCCAAATGACATCGCATCTTGTGTTCGTTTGATCCCTCTATTGACTCAAACTGGTTCAGCTACTATGTTAATTTTTGCACAAGTTTACTCATCATTTATGCTCCTATCTCTTACAGAATTTTCAACAACGGACCATTTCAAAAACAGCAACCCAAACAATCAAAGCCAAATCTAGAATAATCTTATTAAAATTTTGAAGATCTTGAGCTCACAAAGTCTATTGTGGACCTTTTAACAAAGTCTGATTAACAAAATCTTGTGCATTATTTGCTTCAACGACTGATTAATTTTAAATTAATTTGGCCATGTGTTATCTATATCACGGCCGCTATGGTTAGTTTGAGTTAATTCATTTTGCACTGTCACTTAAGACATTGACACCTCTATTCCTAACCCAAAACAGACTTAGGCTTCGTTTGAGACAGCTTTCTTACTGCTTCATAAAGCAGCTTTCTAGTAAAAAATTAAAATTGGTATACTTAAAAGCTGCTTTAAGAAGCAAAAAGAAAGCCGTCCCAAACAAAGCCTTAATTTCTTCTATTTCACAATTTTCATTTGATTGCATTCATTATATACAGCAACATAGTTGTGACATGTTGACTTGTCTAGTATCATGGCATATAGGCTTAGGAAATAAAATGACACTTCATATTTGCATCCGAAATCCATTTTTCAGATCTAAAACTATTCTCTTGCTCAATCTAGCCTCTCCAGACCACATGGTCAACTTTTATTTCTAGGTTTCCTAACAAAAGAAATCCATTTACAGAATAACTATTTCCTTCAATCTTCAATATGGAAGGATAATTTAAGAGAAAACCTGAATTTATGTATTGTAGCTTATTTCATACTGATCATTTATCCCCCCATATGAAGTCAATCTGATACCACACAGCCTACTGGATGCCTGTTTGCATATATTTCTGATTAAATTTTTCTTTATCTACGGGTCAAATTAACCAATTATTTGCAGGACTTAAAATTTCTTTCAAAAATAGTACTTCTATGGTGCAAAGTTCAAGTTGCAGAACTTTAAGAATACCTAGCTGCTGGTGGAAATAATATGAAAATTCTCACATGGATATACAGAGTAACAATATGTTCCAGCGAGGCATATCAGAAACATACTCTTCTTTTCTTTTATTATTTATATTATACGGCAGATTTCACCCAAGCATTGTAATTTATTTAGCTTTCTCATAGATTCCAAAAACTGTAAATGCTTTATATAGAAACTTGAGTACAGTGAGTAAGAAATAATAAAAAACAGGAAAGTTCTTTTTTCCTTTTACTGTTATCGTGTATCTTGCACAAACATCCTTTAATGGAACTTTTTTCTCTCCATTCACTGTGATATGGTATCAGAGAGTCACCACCCCAGCTCTAACTTCATCTTTCTGCCATGGAGGCATCAACCATAGTAATCGACGACCCACTAAGTCCTTTTTATCTTCATCACTCTCACAGACGACCCACTAAGTCCTTTTTATCTTCATCACTCTTACAGTCCCGACGTATCTCTCATTTCACCAAACCTCTCCGGCGACAACTACACCAGAAGGAGCAGGGGCATGAAGATCACTTTGTCTGCAAAAAACAAGCTGGGGTTTATCAATGGATCAATCCCTAAACCGCCAGAAGATACTAATCTGAATCTTCTTAGTTCTAGGACTAGATCATAAATTCGGATTCTAAGGAGATAGAAACAAGTATATTATATTTAGAAATTGCGAGTGAGATTTGGGTGGACCTTCAAGATATTTTTCCAAAGCAATGAAAGATCTTTGGGATAATCAATGTCCAAAGATTTTTCATTTAAGGTTTGAAATATTCAATCACAAACAAGAATGGTCCTCTATGAGTCAATATTTCACGAAATTGAAAGCTCTTTGGAATGAACTAAGCAATTTTCATCTAGTGTGTTCATGAATAAATTGTGTTTGAAGGGGCATCAAATAGCTTCACACACCAACAACAACATAAAGCCTTTATCCCACTACATGGGGTCGGCTACATGAATCTTTTTTCTCCATTGTGTCGTGTTAAGAATCAAATTCTCATTTAAATCTAAAAAAGAAATGTCATTTCTAATATTTCTAACTAAGTCTTCTTTAGGTTTACCTCTACCTTTCTTAACATAAGTCAAATCTAATACATCGACTTTCCTAACCGGGTTATCGGAAGTCCGCCGTTTTATGTTACCAAACCATCTAAGGTGACTCTCTCTAATCTTAACTTCCACTGGAGCTACTCCAACATTTTCACCTATATGCTCATTTCGTATCATATCTCCAAGAGTAAAGCCAATCATCAACTTGATAATCTTCATCCTGGACAATTAACTTAATATTATGCTTCTCTTTTAATGGCCAACATTTTGCACCATAAATCATTACGGGTCTCTGTAGGCTCCGAAAATTCGACCCCGGCCTCCGCCCGCTTTTTTTTATTTGGCGAGGGAGTTTTTACTGAATAAGTTCCGAGGTAAATTTTGGAAGGCAGATGGATTTGTAGATAAGACACTACCCAGAGATTTCGCCCTTATTTTGTGAAGACTTTATGATCTGAGTTCTAATTTCCTATAGGTGCAAGCCCCTATAGTTAATTACCCCTCCCGATCACGAGAGAGAACTTTCGATTAAGGCTAGTCGTCAATCAGATACGTAGAGATACGTGTTATTTGGCATATAGTAGCAGCATGGGTTTGTGATTTAGAAATTGGAATTTGAATGATTGAGATTGGGATATTTGATGGTTTTGGAAGGTTTAATATTTAAAATAGAAATTTCACCATCTTGCACTTAAAGCGGGTGGTGGGGGAATGGATGATAGACCCGATCAAGATCCCATGGTTTCGTCGTCCCGAGCCATCGTGGTCCCTGATCTACTTAGTCAGAGGAGGTAGTCGACCCAACCTGACAGAAGGATCCTTGTCGGCAGCCATGGGTTGCTTCGTCCAAGGGGACCTTGTAGACCGGGGTTGAATGCTTGTCTAAGGGGACAAATTTGAATCCACCTTAGCTTACAGAGGGCTTTGTGCCTTATCGATCATATCCTATTGATTCATATCTCAAGGATTTAATGTCATTAAGGAGCATATTGGCTCTGGTCATAACCGCTATCTGTGGTGCCATTTGGCGGCAAAACCACTCGATTCAGAGGACCCCGGGTCATAACCGTTTACCTGCAGTGCCATTTGGCGACGAAACTGCCGGTTAGATGACACGTACCACGTCCTTACTAGCAAGAGATTGTTTGAGAATGGATTCTAGTGATATTTTCGACTAGGCATTTAGCTCTTTAGTGAGCTGAGGTAAATTTTGATTTGTCCACCCCGGCAAACTGTTGCGGAGGGTGGATGGATTTTGCTTTAAGTGATTAATGGGTTGAATTTCAAATTTAAATATTTTTGGAATTTTTTGAGAATTTTTTGGATTTTTGTGGGAATTTGGATGGAATTTTGAGTATTTGGAATGGTATTTGAAAAATATTTGTGAACCCCTCCGGTTGATATCTTCGTTCAACACGGCCATCATCGGGGTGTTTGGGGAGCATTTCCATTTTCTGGATTGAACCTTGTCGACTCTATCTATTGGTCGATAAAGGATCAGGTTTCATAGGCTTTATGTCCTTATTAGTGAATTCATATTATTGTAGGCCTTGAAGGCCTAATATGAATATTTTAAAGCAAATATACCGGTCGCCACAACTTTATATTTGCTTAATGGTTCAAACCCTGTCGACTTTTATTGACCCGTATAGAAGGATCGGTTTTGAACCTGAATTCACTTGTCAACCCGCACAGCATCCCTAGACGTCACGTGAGTACTAATAACACGTTCGTCGAGGCCCATGCGGGTATTTAATTACATTTACCCATTTTAGTGTGCCTATGTGTATACAAACTATTGTGCACGTGCGGGGGTATTCTTGGAATAGACGCATTCTGTCTGCTTGTACGGAGGTTGCAGATCCGATGGCATGGCGTAGCAGCTTTTGAATAGAATTGTTCGCTGCTTCGTACAGGTAAACTGTAGTGCACTACTCGTTACTTTCTGTAGGTGGATCGTTGTGCACTAACTAGTCTCCTGCTTTAGCTTGTAGAAGCTCGTAGGAATTTGTAGTCTTTATGCATTCTGATGTGATTTTGGTCTTTACAATACAACCACTACTGTTGGAGGTAGATGTATTCATCCTTAGACCGAAGTTGACTACAGGATACTGCATTTACTGTAGTCTTTATGTATCTACACAGGGTGGCATGTTATACATACATCTATCTTCGAAGAGAGATCATATGTGTTGCAGATCTTTCTAACCTTGCTTGCTCGCAGATCAATGTGCTTATTTGCATCTTGATGTTGACTACGAGGATGCTAGAGCATCCTTGCTACAAGAGTCTGCGGGTGCTTGTATCTGTTGTATGTCAATCGTTGCATCAACTAATAGTTTTCTTCATTGGGGCTTCCAATCTTCAGCATACGAGTTCATTGGTCAATTGATATGAACACCGCAGATTTCATGTTGGTTATACATAAATCAAGAGTCTTGTAGTACATCTATTCTTCTCATTTGAAAGTGGACTGTTGTGTGCTCATTTATATATTAATCTGAATTGATAACTAAGAATTCGCTTCTTCTTCCTCTCCTTTGCTTTGGTTGTGAACAACTCCTTCACTATTGTATTTCTCCATACTCATCTACTTTGCAAATATGTTGCTTGTGTGAGAATTATGTTGAATATCATAAGCTTCTCGTTGCCCTTGGAAGCAGTTATTAGCTTGCATTTTGATTGGTATAAGAGCTTTTCAACATTTATTTGGGAACCTTGATTGGAATGCTATCATATTTGTCGTACATCTTCTACTAGTATATCAAATGTGTTCATAGAGAACTCCTTTGTAGAACATAAGAGGCACTTATTATCACTTGCAATTTGATGGATTGAAAACCATAAGATAATCTTATGTTCATTTCATTTGATTTGATTTTAAATCAAATGGGAGTTCAAGTGCAAATTTGAGTCCACATCAGGTCCATTACATTTGTTCACTTGGGTTCAAGTTATGACATATTCCTTAGCATTCCATTTGAAGTTTTGATATCACTTTCAAGTCATGTTCTTCTCACCAAGTTCATAAGTGTCAAGTGACATTGTTCTATTCAAATGCATGTCCACGAGTCCTCTGTTTGAGTTCAACTACAAGTTCTATGTCTTTGCTCAAATTGTTCAAGTTCATAGATCCTTTGATGTTCAAAAGCTTACAAGTTCAATTTCAAGTTCTCGTAGTTTTGTTCGAGTCCAAATTCATTTAAAATCCTTGGAAGTTCAGGATTGATTTTATTTCAATTTCATTTCATTGTTCATTTAAGTCCAAATTTTGTCCTTTTTGAGTTCAAACAGGTCCAAGTGCGGTCATATATTCACCCGAAATTTCGGCAGCCACCCGGCGTCTCCCCCGCTTAGGGGAAAACTACGAGAAAACTGAACCTTTCCCACCACGCGCAATAAAGGCATGTATGGTAGGTGTCCTCTAACGAGAACACCGCGGCCGTGTTTTTTTGTTCCTCCCACCACGCGCAATAAAGGCGTGTATGGAGTCTTTGACGGTACCTGTTTAAAAATGCACAGTTTGTTTTCCCCCCGCTCGGGGGTACTTATGAGTGACCCCGCCTCGCCGTAGGTGCCGCATCGGGGTCCCTTTCCACCACGCGCAATAAAGGCGTGTATAGACGATTTTCCGGTGCGCCACAAACGCCGAAGTAGAGTTTAGGTGATTCCCGCCTCGTCGTAGGCGTCGGACCGGGGTCCCATCCCACCACGCGCAATAAAGGAGTGTATAGGCGGTTTTCCGGTCCGCCGCACACAACGAAAGCGAGGATCTGAGTTTAGAAAGTTCGTACCTTTGCAGGCTTTGACGGTGTTGACTCGAGGATCGATGGAGAGAGGGGCGAGGCATTTCTATATTAATTATAATTAATATCGCTTAATTATAATTAATTAACAAATTATTTTTAATTAATCATTTTAATTATAATTAATTAATTAAATTTTATTAAAATTAATTAAAATCATAAATCATAATTAATTTATAATTAATTATGGTTAATTGATATTAATCAATTTTTATAAATTATGATTAATTGATATTAATTAATAATAATTAATTTCATAAATTATAATTAATTCTAATTAAACTTAATTATAATTAATTAAATTAATTATAATTATTTAATTAAAACCAACTATAATTAATTAAAAATAATAATTATAACTAATTATAATTAAATAAACATAATTATACTTAAATATAATTATTTATACAAAATAAACAAAATAAAAAATCCTCTGTTCGGCGGATTCAAGGGATTTGGCCGAAGATGTGCGCGTGAGGGAGAGAGTTACCTTCGTACCTGGCGGGTGAGCTCCCGTCCGATCAAAAAGGTCGTGACTTCCGATCCTACAGGAAGGGGAAGTCGCTGGAAGAGTGGAGTCGGCGTCGGGTTAGGGTAGAGGTGGAGGCTTACGGGATTGAGGAGCTTGGATCGGGAGCAGCGGAGAGGAGCTCGGCGGGAGCTTGGATCTCTCTCGGGAAACTGGAGGTCGGGAGATCGTCGAGGCTATGGTCGGAGAGGAGAAGGGTCGGGAGTTTTGCTGTGTGCGTGGGAGAGGAGGGAGGAGTTTTGTGACGGGAGCTCAATCGTGGAGAGCTGTGGGAAGAAGTGCTAAGTGCCGAGAGCCTGTGGAGGTCCGGTATTTAACGACAGGCTTTGGGTACGATCGAGTAGAATCCCTGCAGGAATCGCGGAGACAGACGTGAACGGCGCCGCGTCTACAGTATTTCAGCGAGATTTGAGCAGGATTTCGACTGTATTTGCGGGATTTTAGCAGAGGTATGCTGATTTTTTTTGTTATTACATGGAGGTCAACAGTCTCACCACTATCTCATAAAATTTTTCCTAAAGTTTGAAGGAGACTTTTCTATCACACAACAAGCATGATGCATTCCTCCAGTTCAACCATCCAACTTGAATTCTATTAATAATATAGATATCTATTTCAACATCACTCTAAACAATAGACCCAAGATATCTAAAGCGTGTATCAAACAACTTCAAACCAAACAAATACATAATGATGTTCTTGATGGGCCTGAATGAATCCTATGCCCAAATATGAGGACAAATCCTATTAATGGATCCATTGCCCCCATTAATCGGGTTTTTGCACTAATTTTGCAAGAAGAAAATCACATATTTGTTGGTCTACAACAAGTAGGGTCCGGGAACGGTAATGAAATGACATTCCATGTCAAAAGCAGTAACCCAAATCCAGTAAGGCATCAAACTGGTAACAACAAATACATTAGAAGAGATCAATGTCAATGTTCTTATTGTAATATCCATAGGCACACCCAAAAAAAAAAAAAAAAAAGTGCTACAAGCTTAATGGCTACCCACCGGGATTCAAAACAAGACAACTCAAGAACCAATCCATCCCAATTAACCAAATACGTGATAAAGAAAACATCGAAGAGGTGAAATACAGCTGCGAGGGAGATTTCTTCAAAACCTTGGACAAGAATCAACAAGGTCAACTAATGAATATTTTCACACGACACTTGCAATCTACCACAAAAGTTAAGCAAAATGAAGCTCACTTCGCACGAACGTGCTTTTCGTTATCTCTGATCACTCAACTTTTATCTTCTCAACATTGGGTAGTAGATTCAAGAGCTTCAAGATACATTTGCACCAACAAAAATATTTTTCATGAACATAAGACAAATTTATAACACCAACTTCGTCTTACTTAACAATATGCACAGTATTTTTGACACATGTGGAGATGCAAAACTAAATGATAATTTCATTCCGCATAGCACTTTGTTCATTCCAGATTTTGGTTTCAACTTATTATCTGTGGGTGCTTTAATAAAACACAATAAATATATGATTTCATTTTACCAAAAATCATTTTGTCATACAAGAATTGAGAAGCCAGATTTTGATTAGCAAGGGTGACAAGAACAATGACTTGTATATTCTTGACACTACAAAATTATACACAAACTCTTATGATAATAATGTTTCTTTTCACATATGGCACAATCATCTTGGTCATCTACCTGACAAGAGATTGGATAGTCTCAGATTTTTATTGCAAAGTAATAAAGATGGTTTAAATAAAAATAAAATTGGTCATATTTGTCCTCTTTCCAAACAATGACAATTGCCATTTGTTTCACATAACATGTCTCAATTAGCTTTTGATTTAATACATTGTGATATTTGGGACCATATTGTGCTTGTGCACACACGACGCATAGGTATTTTCTAACCCTTGTGGATGATTGCACCAGATTCACGAGGGTTTTTCTCCTCCAAAATAGTCGGAGGCATCCATGGTCATACAAAGATTCTTTCGATTAATTTCTACACAGTTTAATTGTAAAATAAAAACTTTCAGATCTGACAATGCTAAAGAATTAAAACTTATAGACCTCTTTAATGAATTGGGAGTTGTTGATCAATTTTCTTGCATTAATAGACCTTAAAAAAACTCTGTTGTGGAATACAAACACCAACAACTACTAAATATTGCTAGTTCACTTTACTTTCAACCTAAAGTACCAATTAAATTCTGAAACAAGGGTATTTTGACAGCAACATACATAATAAATAGAATTATATCTCTCATACTTAGGCATAAGACGCCATACGAACTTTTACATCATACCATTGTTGACTACAGACGCTTTTGCATCCACTTTATCAAATCAATGAACAAAATTTGATCATAGAGCTCGTGCTTGCATCTTCATAGGATATTCGCCAAGGATAAAAGGTTATAAATTATATGATTTAAAGAACAAACAAATTTCTATATCTCGAGAAGAACACTTTTCTTTTCATTCAATCACTGACACAAACAACCTAGTTGATCCTTTTTCATAATCTGCCATTACCCAATTTCTCAGAAGAAATGCAGAGCAGACTTCCTACTATCCAAATCGACCATAATACTCACCATACTAAAGATTAACCAAATCAACAAACCAATACTGGAAACTTCACTGTTCGGAAATCAACTAGGAATACTAGGCGCCCCTCCTATCTCCAAGACTTCTATTGTAATCTTCCCCTTGAAAGTCAAGAAAATCACATAACCACATCTAATGTCAACACCAGTACAAAAAAAATCTAAATACCATTTACATATTATATTTCATATAACCTTTTATCTGATCACCAAAAATATTTTGCTCTTAACATTTCTGCTAACCTCGACCCTTGACACTTCCATCAGGCATATCAACATTCATGAATGGAAAGAGGCCATGAATAAGGAGCTTCAAGCCCTAGAACTAATAAAACATGGTTTATTATTCCATTGCCTAAAGGAAAACATCTCATATGATGCAAATGGACTTTTAAAATAAAATATAACTCATATGGGTTTACTAACAAATATAAAGCTCGTCTTGTTGCTCAAGGTTACACACAAAGAGAAGGCATAGATTTCACAGAAACATTTTCCCCTGTAGCCAAAAATGGACACTAAAAAAAAATGCTCTTAGCTTTAGTTGGTAGCCAAAACTAGTTCCTCACTCAATTGGACATCAATAATTCATTCTTACATGGGGACTCGATGGAAGAAGTTTACATACACAAAATTCAAATTAGCAGGCCTCAATGATCTCAAATATTTCCTAGAGCTTGAAATAACTCGTTCTGAAGATGGTATAACTTTATCCCAACGTCACTACACTCTTCAACCCCTTAAGGACAACGGATTACTAGGCTGCAAACCCACAAACACACCTATGGATTCCAGGACTAGCCTTAATACCATTGACGACAAACTTACTTCTGACCCTTCACAATTCTGTAGACTTATAGGGAGACTTTTATATGTCACATTATGTCGTCCTGATATTACATGTGTTGTACATAAATTGAGACAATTCTTGGCTCATCCTAGAACACCTCACATAAAAGTTGCTAATCATTTGTTAAGATATCTCAAATTAACACCAGGATGTGGATTATTTTTTTTCTGTAAATTCCTAACATGAGCTTAAAGCTTTTTCAAATGCAAATTGGAGAGAATGCCCAGATACTATAAAATATATTAGAGGTTTTCGTGTTTTCTCAGGCAGTTCTGTAATATCATGAAAAGCTAAGAAACAAAACACCATATCAAGATCATCAGCCAAGGCAGAATACAAAGCATTGGCAACCGCAAGTGAACTCATTTGGCTCACACAACTCTTAAAGGATTTCGGTTTTCAATCACAAAACTCAGCTTTAATATTTTGTGACAACTAAGCTGCTATTTGCATTGCTATTAATCCTATTTTTCATGAACGCATTAAACACATCGAAATTGATTGTCATTTTGTTAGAGAAAAGTACCAAATAGCCTCATCAAATTAATGCCTATCAAGTCGGGGCTGCAGCTCCCTGACATATTTACAAAGCCACCACCAATCAGTCCATTAAGATCACTCCTATCCAAGATGTCTGTCAGAAGTATATACAACTCATCTTGAGGGGGAGCATCATAAGTGCTCTTCTTTTCTTTTACTATTTATATTCTAAGGAAGATTTCACCTAATCATTGTATTTGGTTTAGCTTTCTCACAAATTCCAATAAATGTAAATGCTTTATATAGAAACTTGAGTACAATGAGTAAGAAATAGTAAAAAATTGGGAAGTTCCTTTTTCCTTCTATTGTTATCGTGTATCTTGCTCAAACGCCCTTTAATGGCAGTTCGTTCTCTCCATTCACCGTGATAAGGCAGAAATAGAGCAAAAAACTAAAAAGTTCTAAAAGGTCTAAAAAATGATCACATACGTTTATTACAAGAATGAATTCAAAAAAATAATCCAATTTAAGGTACTGCACGCTCTACAAGCTGAAAACAGTGAACAAAACAAAGTTTAAAATCAAAAGAACAAAACTCCTCCACCTGGATCATCAATAACTCGCTAGGAACCTAAGAAACCAAAAAATAATCAAAGAATAGTTCCCATCGATCCTCTCACAATCTCAAAGACATGAAAGTTACAGTACATAGAGCATGTTGAACGAGAACTCGTCAGCCTCAAAGGAAGCTACTAAAAGATCAGATTTTTGCAAAAACCCTTTTTTCTTTCAAGAAAGAAGAAATGATGGGAGGAGTTCCAATACCTATTAGAAGACGACGAAGTCAGAAGATTTTAGTTCCTCAAACTCCTCTACTCCTCTTCTCTCCTCTCGTCTGTTTCTCAGCCGCTCGCTACCAATCTGCCCCGTGACTCGCTAATTGCTTCAGCTTCCCGCCGGCTTTCTCTCTCGCAAAAACTCGGTGATGAGACAGGTCAGGGCGAGGATCCCGTCAAAGCTGTCAAAGATGAACATGACATTTCGAGTTCTATCGAATTTCTAATTTGTTTAATATAATTTAAATTGATTTTAAATAAATATTTAAAAATATATTTCAAAATATTTTTATATAAAATATATAAAAATACATTTTCAATTTTATAAATTTCTTTTAAGATAAACGGGTTTGTTTGATACAATTTTTTATTATTTTTCTAATTTTTTTATAGTACAAAATTATTTAATGCTTATATTTAAAAAAATTATTTTGTTCACAATTATTTTATAATTATTTTAACAAAAAATTATTATTATATGATATATATCCGAATATTATATATAATATTTTTAATTATATTAACCTCAACATAAAATTAAATTTTTTAAATTCATTTTAATGAATTTTCATTCTAATATTCTAAAATAATTTTTTTAATATATAATTTATTATGAGAGCTGTCAACATTTGACCCGACCCGAACCCGAACCCGACCCGAAAATTTCGGGTTTGGGTCAACCCGAACCCGAATCGGGTCGGGTTCGGGTTAGAGATTTCGACCCGTTTATAAAACGGGTCGGGTTCGGGTTGACCCGGCGGGTTGCCGGGTTGACCCACCAACTCGTTTTAACCTAACCACGAGGACATGACCCGCTGCTGAAGCGCCCTCGCGCGACCCCCCGCACCGCGCGACCACGCGGCACCGCGCGCCCTCGCGCGACCCCGTCACACCGCGCGATTGCCGCACTCGCGGGTCGTCTCGGGTCGGGTCGGGTCAACCCGGCAACCCGTCGGGTCGGGTCCGGGTTGACATTTCCGACCCGTTTACCTAACCGGGTCGGGTTAGGGTCGACCCGTTTGAACCCGGGTCAGTTCCGGGTTCGACCCGAACCCGACCCGTGACCCGAAATTGACACCCCTTTATTTTATGATCATTCCTATATTTAATAAAAAATAATAATTTTAAATTGAGTACAAATTGAAGATGTGTTAAAATAATTAAAATTTAGAATAAAATATGAAGTGTATTTACTTCAAAATTAAAATTTGGTTGGGGGCTTGGAGCCCACCTTATCAATACTACTGGATTGCAATATAAAAACAAAAAACTCCGATTGCTTTCGCGAACCAATCAACTAAATTAAGGCTATTGGGAAGAAGATGAAAATCAAACCCTAGAGGCCTCCTGAGTTATTGAGAACAAATTAATCTAATTTAACTTAACAATTATAATTTAAAATATTAATAATTCAGTATAATTAGTGCATAATTTAATTATCTAATTTAGCTTAATTAAATAATTAGTAATATAATTTGTAATTAAAAATTAATATAATTAGCTTAACTAATATTATTTGCAATAGAAACTATTAATTATATAATTAGTGTAAATAATAATTAAATATGCATATGAATTATCGTTACAAAAGATGATATATACACAAGAACCTACGCTTGAACCTTAAGTTCATACACTTCTGTGAAATCAAAAACAAACACAAATATAATAAGATGAGCATAAAACTCTACTTGTAGCATGCAAACGACCATGAATAAGGGTGTCAATTTGGGTCAACGGGTCGGGTTCGGGTCGAACCTGACTTGACCCGATTGAAAAC
This sequence comes from Dendrobium huoshanense, assembly GCA_016618105.1. Classification (NCBI taxonomy): domain Eukaryota; kingdom Viridiplantae; phylum Streptophyta; class Magnoliopsida; order Asparagales; family Orchidaceae; genus Dendrobium; species Dendrobium huoshanense. Next base: position 59,923,001 of record CM028345.1, read on the forward strand.
GGGTTGACCCTAACCCAACCTGATTTTGCAAACGGGTCAGGTTTGTTAACCCGGACCCGACTCGTGCGGGTTACCGCGTTGACACGACCCGACTCACGAACATCTACGGAGCGGGAGGGCCGAAGGCTGCGCCCATGCGAAGCGGAGTGGGTCTACCGATTGCGGCAGCGGAGGCTGAAGCTAAAGGGTGGGCCGGCTGTGTAGGCTGGATGCGGGATGCTTGGACCGACAGGCGACGCGGGACGCCTGGACCAACGGGCGCGACAATGTGTCCTATGACGCGGACGACGGACTCCAACTCACGCGGACGCGATGTCGGGTCGACCCAACTCACGCGGGCGGCGGAGTTACAAACTCCAACTCATGTTGTCGGTGGACTCCTACTCACGTGGACGGCGGACTCCAACTGCGTTGGATGACTTACAGGTCAATTCGAGTCTACCCGTGGGTTAACAGGTCAACCCAAACTCGACCCATTTTTTCAAACGGGTGAAAAAATGGGTCGGAAATCTGAATCTGAACCCGACCCATTTCACAAACGGGTTGACCCAAACCTGAATTTTTCCGAGTCGAGTCCGGGTCGGGTTTCGGGTCATGTCAAAAATTGACACCCCTAACCATGAAAGTCAACACATGAGAAGAAAAATAACATTGAAGCATAAAAGACAATTTAGGTATAATAATTAGTATGGCACATCAATAATTAAGTGAAACATATAATAAATAAACATAAGAAAATGATTGCATCAATAATAATAATCACTATAATGAATGAATTACTATATAACAAAACATTCACTTAATATTCATGCCTGTAAAATAATCAATAATAATTAATAATAATTTAAATCCCATATGGCTTTTCCCAAGTAATACATGGACATCATCTTGAACCTCGTTGTTTAGAGGCACACAATTCTTATAATTATATGCAATTCACAGTCAAATTTATGCCTCCCTCCCTTCATTAATGAGGACTAACACTTATCCCAAACTATTAAGATAAATTTGTCAACGTATCCTCTATTTCCTCCTTAATCAACACTACCTAATACACATAGTGATTGACTTTTTATACTCGATTAGTTCCCCTCAAAGAACAAAACTCATTTAAATTCTTTGCCTCACCTTACATCAGGGCCAATCAACCCAATGAACAGTCATTCGTCTATCTTACCATTCATTCATCTGTCTTAGCATTCATTCGAGCAACTAACTTTAGACGTCAAATGCCTGAAGGGTTTAATGCTCATGATTATACATTATGATGATTAATACTGTAGAATCTCTACTCTCTCAATAAAGGACTACACCTAACAAACATGATGACCTTAACCAAGATAATAGGAACATCCTAAAAAAAAAAAGATAATAGGAACATCCTGATAGACCTATAAAAGGAAGTGATAGTGTTGAAAATGGAACTTCTATATTTATTTTTTAAAAAAAATTGATAAAATTTGAAATGAAAATTTTCAAGTGGACGTATGTAAAGACCATGAAATCACTCATATGTTATTATTTTTGGCTCTCTCTATGTAAATTTTCTCCGAGGGTTCATCGCCATCGGCTAAAGTATCAACTTCAAAAACTCATAATTATCGTTTTTCTCCATTTGGTACAAGCTAGGGAAGTTTGAGTTTGAATATTGATCAAATGCTTATAAATAACTTTTACCCATTAATACTCTCTTACAAATGATTAATATACAATTTAGGCTTCGTTTGGGACGACGTTCTTCCTAGTTCATAAAGTAACTTTTTAATATAAAAATGAAAATTTTAATTTTTGTACTAAAATGTTACTTTAAGAAGCAGCAAAAAAGTCATCCCAAATGAAGCCTTAGTGAACCATTAAGTACTTGATTAGTAATTTTATATGATTTGCATAGCAATATAGCATTATAGATGGAACATGCAATCATATAAAAAGTAACCCTGTTGAAATATGATCTATTCAAATAAAGTTTTTCATCTTTAAAGCCCATGGGCCCAAGGTTTCTTTTCGAGGAATTCAAGGGCTGGCCTTTTCCCCGATGGAAGAATATTTTCAGTTCAGTCCAAATAATATATTTAATTATAAGAATTTTTTACTTACATACCATTCCAAATTATATCAATTTGCTGCTATACTATTTTAGTTTTTGATATTATTAAATTCTATTTCTACATTTAAAATTTACCGACATAACTATGTTAAAATATATTCATGGAAACTAACTCATATATATATATATATATATATATATATATATATATATATATATATATATATATATATATGAAAAGGAATTTTATTAAGAAATTTTGAACAGATCAAATGTAATCAAATCAATTTAATGAATCCAAAAACTTTGAAATTTTTGTATAAAATTTATAAGAAATTTGTTCTAATTAAATATAGCCTAAAATATTTAAAAAAAAAAAAAAAAATCATTTGATTGTTCAAGCAAAATACATGGCCAAGGTGAGCTGTGTGCTATGCTAGTGTTTGATATTGTGTTGTCAATTCGGTTCAAAATGCAGAGAGAACATAGAGGTGGTAATAGGCTTACAGCTTGTATTTATCTGAGGAATGATATCCATATATGTTTGACCATTATTGATCAATCAATTATAGAAAAATGAATGCAATTCTTGTCAAATCATTAGAAATTATGATTGGGTTATTTACATAAACACCCCTAAATTATCTCACAATTAGTAAAAATTATGTTAGAATTTCTTGATACAATTAATAATTGAATAAGTTTGAAATTTGCTGAATTTATTTTCAGATTCGTGTAATACAAATTCTTTATATATGGCACTAATTTTAAAGTAAATCTATTGATTTTCAAACTAATCTTAATATAATTTATATTAGAAAATTCAAACATTTTTTTTTTCATTTATCTATTTCAATATATGATGAGAAAAATCCTATTAGATTTAGATGGGATTTTGGATGATTCCCATATATTTTAGTTTTGACTTTTGGATGTGAAATATGTCAAATCAAATTAAAGTTCAAAATGAATAACACTAAGCATGAATGAAAGGTTCTTTTGGCACTAAGACATATTGTTATTAGAGATGATGATTTGACCATTATGATCTATATCATATAATGACTTTAATAGAATACACTTATCATGCATTAACTTTAATAAATATCATGATCTATATCATACACTCACAATAATCGGTGGTATGTATGCAGTGAAATTGACGAATTAATTAGCATTTAGTTCTAGAATTACAAAAAAAAGACTTTCGTAATTTGAAGATTATATGTTATTCTACTTTAGAAGAGGTGTTAATATCAATATTGTCCGTTGTGTTATTCACTAGGGAGGAGTCATTAAAACATCGTCATATTATCTTTTGGTATTCATTGGGATTATTTTGATGATAGGATTAAATCCTAACATAGGTGAATTGAGGCAAACTTGTGCTTAAAATGGATCAAGAATTACATGATTGAATTTTTTCTAACTAAATCAAGTCTTCTCTTTATTGGCCAATTAACCCTTGTGATGTTTATATCAATTGGGAGGGGAAAATTTATTAACCCCTCTGAAGGTACTCAAAAGAGATATGAATGAGAGGTTGTTGAAGTTGCTAAGCCATAGTAAGAAATATGAATGCTCGCAACTCGATCTGAGAGCCTTCCTATAACAATCATTATTTAACATAGTATGGATGCTATATTTAGGTAAAGAGATTATGAGAATCCCAAAGAGAATGAACTACATAATACTAAGGAATTGATACTAAAAATTGTAGTCACTATATGAAGTTCCTACTCACCCTCTTTCTAAATAATAAGAAAAAAATCAACGATGATGAGAAGACACGCTCGTTATGGAGCCAATTACAATCACTGCTCCTTTCGATTAGCAAAGCTCATCCTTCAACTATCCTTGTAAGCTCACGACTCCTTTTGGTCATCTAAGCTCATCCTTCAACTACCCTTGTAAGCTCCTAATGTTGTGTGAAGCCTAAAGTGGCCAATTAGTGTCCGCTCCTGTAAAAGCCTTCTTTTTATTTTCTTTTATGTTTTGGTCTGATTTGAGATTTCCTTCCAGGTTCGTCCGGACGAAGTTGGGATCGTCCGGGACGAACAGTTTAAATATTGGCAACCCGAGAGCATCGTCACAAGACGAAAATACATCGTTTGTACGATGACAACCCGAGGAGATCGTCCATGTACGAAGAGCAAATTTCGTTTGTACGAACCTTGTTTGTGAACAACCCGAGGAGATCGTCCCGGGACGATTGGGGCATATCGTCAGGACGATCGAGTTTGATAAATATCTGAATAGTGATATTTTTAAAGAGAGAGAAAGAGCAGGAGAGAGAAAACGAGGAAAGAAGAGGAAAATCATGTTTTGGGCATCTTCGGTCCGTTTTCGTCTGTCACCGTAGTTGGGAAAGTTGATCCACTTGAGATAAGACACATTATGCCTATCTCAATTTTTAGAAATGCGATTTTTTTATGGATTTTTTGTTTAAAAATTTTGTTTCCGTTAGCGAAAAATGGGTATATCTTTGCACCGGTTAAACTTTTACTACGTAACTTTTGATATATTTTTGAGATAATGATTTTACACATTTTAAGTATTTTTTGAAAATTTTTGACTGAATATTTTGAATTATGCGAGGTTTTATCGAATAGAAAAATATTCAGATGTTGAAAAATGTTACTTCAGTACATGAAAGTCTTGAAATGATGTTTTACACTATATCTGGTAATTTGATGATTTTCTAAAACTGTGAATTTCTTATCCGTTGAATTTCTGATTGTCTGCCGTTATAATCTCTAACGATATTCTAATACGAATTTGATTTCTCCGAATTTGATATGAATTGATGTTTGATGTGATTTGAATGATATCAGAAGGGAGTTATAAGGGGTCAGAATCCTTTGAGATTCTATCTGTGTCAGGGAAGGGATGTATAAGGGGCCAGAATCCTTTGAGATTCTGTCTGGGTCCGGAAATATGAAAATGAATTCTAATCTGATAATTTTGTATATATGATATATTTTGGTGTTGTAAGCACAAAGTGAGGCATAAGAGGCCAGAATCCTTTGAAATATGCTTTGAATTCTAATTTGAAATGTGATTCTGAACGATTTTGTGATACGAAATTGATTCAGTTCTTTTGTATATGTTATTTGATTCCGTATGATTATATGTTATGTATCTGTTATATGAATTCTATCTGATTATCTGATTTTTGTACGATCGTGTGAATTCTGTTTGTATATATGGATTTATGATGAATATTTGACTTTTGTACATTTATCTGAATAAATTATTCTTTTAAAAGTTTATGGGAATTGTTTTGGGATGTGAGAATTTGGAAATTTAGATCGGCTAGTGTAGTCTTGCTGAGCTGTTAGCTCACTGTGGTTATCTTCGTGGTTTTCAGGTTCTGGGAAATGGAAAGAAGTTATGGACTAGCCGTTCATGATCTGATTTGAAGTCATAGGTATTTTTGTACTTTTGATTTTTGTACAGTCATGGCTATTCTGTTTTTCTGTTATGTACTTTCTGCTTATAGCCATGCACTGTAATGTACATGATTATTTTGATGAAAGAAAGAAGAAAATGTTGGATGAGTTTTTCTGTATATTTGGATGATTATAGTAGCTCTGTATTTCTGTAGTCATGTGTATATTGGAAGAAAGTCTGAAACAAATTTCAAAACTAGATCTAGGATTCATCCGTCGTGACTCAACGCGATGGGATTCATTCCGATCAAGCTGGGTCGTGACAGCTCCACCCTCCAAGATTCCTTTATGCACAAAAATGCTATATTAGAACGTCATACAAAAGTAAGATTATATTCATTGATATTTTGTTGGGCCCACACTCAATTAAGAGTATTTAACTTGATTGCTTGGTAATTTGAATATAAAAAATACAAGTTGAAAAATGATAGTAATGAAAATTATGAAAAATGATAATAATGAAAATTATGTTATCTTAAGCAAAATCTCTATTCATAAAAAAATATCTATTCATAAAATTATGAAGAAAAGAGCAAAAAGCTTAGAAATAATCAAATTGTCGAAGAGTTAATGTGACTTCTAAAACATTGGATAAACTCCACAGATGATATTCATCATGAAGCTTTATGACCTTTCATGGGAGTCTTCTCCATGGATTATGCAGTCACTCACTCAAGAGGACTTTTGTTTGAGAGAAACAAAATATAAGTGAAAGCACAAAGTGGCAAGAGCACAAAATATATGAAATAAGATCTAATATTTATAATTTTGATGAAGGAAACCCAAAAGGTATATGGATGGGGGGGGGGGGGGGGGTCGACTGCTTTGTACAATTTAAATATAATTTGAAAATCCAATAAGATATATGAGGTTTCTAAAATAATTTAAGGTAATTCTAAGGGCGATTGAATAAAAATCTTTTAAAGAAAAGAGAGGGGATAGCTAACTTATGGAGGAGAAAGAAAGTGAAATTTGAATCAAATAAGGTGAGATGGAAGTCAAAGCCAAGATGAGGTCAAATTCATAATATGGGGGTAAAACATTGACTCAAATAGTAGAATGGGCATGTCTCAAGCTCAAAACAAAAAAGAGAAAAGAAAAAAAAACCATAAATCATACACACTAATAAACCATAATGTAAGGTTAAAATAATCTTAAAAAATCTACAAATACAAGAAGGTCTTTAGTTACATATCTCATCGGACTCATAACTCACTAAACTGGCCTTCAAATTGCATAAAGCATTATCCTCCTCAATTTTAAAGCATTGAACACTATTGAATACAACAACAATAACAACATCAAGCCTTTGTCCCACTATGTGGGGTCGACTACATGAATCCTTTGTCGCCATTGTGTCCGGTTAAAAGTCAAATTCTCATTTAAATCTAATAAAGAAATACCATTTCTAATATTTTCTAACCATGTCTTTTTAGGTCTACCTCTGCCTTTTTTAACATAAGTCAAATCTAATACCTCAATTTCCTAACCTGGTCATCAGAAGGCCTCCGTTTAATGTGACCAAACCATCTAAGGCGACTCTCTCTAATCTTATCTTCCATTGGAACTACTCCAACCTTTTCATGTATATGCTCATTTCATATCCTATCTCTAAGGGTCAAGCCACTCATCCACCTAAGCATCTTCTTCTCAGCAACACTTAACTTAGTATTATGCTTCTCTTTTAATGCCCAACATTCAGCACCATAAATTATTGCAGGTTTCACCACCATCTTATAGAATGTTCCCTTAGTTTGAGGGGGACTTTTCTATCGCACAATAAGCCTGATGCATTCCTCCGCTTCAACCATCTAAGTTTAATTCTGCTGATAATAAAGATTATATTAAGAAAATTACATAACTAGTCTAAGCCATCCATAATCCAAGCACTCTTTATCTCATATGAGATCATCTTTATGAAGTCTAGAGTGAAAGTGCGGATGGGGATAAGAAAATATTTTTCATACTAACACGTGAAACTAAGAATAAGCTACCAACAAAAGAATTAAGCATAGTGACTCAAATGCCACTTTGCAAACTAGAACTATCTATAAAGAGTATATATGTCTTAAGGGCTTGTCGATGGTTTCAAGTTAAGTATGTCAGGATAAATACGAGAGATATTTCAACTTTCATAAAGATATCCACTTCCTAAACATTTGTTTTCTCATGATTTCATAAGATTTAAGTTATTAGTCGTTAATTGTTTAAGAGTTCCAATAAGATACCTTGGGTCTAACTCTCATGAGAATCATGCATCCCTTGTTATGTTTTATTAATCACATATGTGAATCAATGTGAATATTATACTTTTAATAGTCACTATGAGATCAAATTGGAAGCGAGAAAATTAACCCAGAAAAATGGACTGGCTACGTCTCAAAATACATGACAAACAACTCATACATACCAATATCCCACAACATAAGACCAAAAAACTAATTAAAAAAGTAAAAATACATGAATTAGTAGATTCTTAATTACATATACTCTAACTTTTTTGGATTTTTTAAAAGAAGGATCATGATGTTTAATTTAAATTAGGGATATGAACATAGTATTAAAAAATTAAAAAGAATCAAATTACCCAAATAAAATGGTGCATTCCATTGAATTCACCAAACTGTTTGGCGTATTTAGAACAAACCAAATATTTTGACGCATTGCTACAATATTTTTAAAATTTAGTTCAACTGACTGAGGTAAATGCACCAATTGAAATGACGCATTCTAAAGAATGTGCCATTTTGTTTGGATAGTTTTTTTTTAAATTTTTTTTAATACTCTGCTCTTATTCCTAATTTAAATTAAGCACGAAGCTCCTCAAAAAAAAATCCAAATTTTTTTGAGCTGATTAAATTAATCTTCAAAATGTATCATTTACAATCCCCTCATTTAGGGGCAAAAATATCTAATGACTTCTTGAAAATGAAGAACAAGTTGGGTCATATATGGCTTAATACATTCGATGCAAATCTCAATCAAATTTCTTTGGTAACAGATTTAATCATGTTCCACATGTGATCTTTATGAAGTCTTTTTCTAGTAAGTCATCAAAGATATTTTTGTGTACTATCATTTGCTCTTAGACCATCTCCAACTGATAACCTCATTTTTAACTTCAAAATGGCGTGAAACTAAAAAAAATGCCGTGATTCATCCAATCGAACTTCAAATTTGCGAAGGTAAACCTCTTTCTTCTTTTAGCGTGTTTCTTCGACAAGTTAGGTAGACACAGAAAAATAGCGGGATGAACAATGCAACGCCAATATTGACGTCACACTGTTCACTCGCAAGCAAATAGCGCAATTTTTACCGTTCCGTTGGAGCTCTGCAGCAACGCCATTCAAGTATTTGGAGTTCGACTGGAGATGCCCTTCTATCTTAGCCATTAATGATGATTTTGGGTACCATCATTTTTCATGAAATCCAATTTCGCATCACTGAATTCAAACCACAAACCATGGCCAGAGCACTTAAAAAACAAGTTTTTTTTTTTTTTTCCAATTAAAGCATCTCTATGCATAGTGTGGCTCCAATGCTTAAATACAATTTGTCCCTAATCATGCTTTACTTGTAAATGTCCCCTCATTGAATTCTATATTTCATATGCTTAGTTGATACTTCTTGATGTTCGTTTAATTTTTCAAATAATTTTGCTCTTCTTTAGGCTTCGTTTGGGACGGCTTCCTTACTGTTTCTTAAAGCAATTTTTTAGTATAAAAATAAAAAATTTGCACTGAAAAGTTGCTTTAAGAAGCAGTAAGAAAGCCATCCCAAACGAAGCCTTAGTCTCTGATTAACTTAGGCTTCGTTTGAGACGGCTTTTTTACTGCTTTCTAAAACGGAGTTTTATAATAAAAATAAAAAAACTGTCCCAAACGAAGCCTTAGACTTCATTTGATACACCTTTTTATTGCTTCTTAAAGCAATTTTTTAGTACAAAATTAAAATTTTTGTAGTAAAAAATTGCTTTAATAAACAGTAATAAAGTTGTCCCAAATGAAGCCTTATTTTGCTTCTACATAAGTTTGGGCACTAATTTACATTTTGAATTATCTTTGAATATGTGCTTATATATATTAATGTAATTTATGTTTGATCACATAGAAAAAAAATTATCCTAATATTAAAAAAATTAATAAAATATTTCCAAAGGCCACACTCGTTGCTCGGGTGGTTTAATTTATTCAATTTGGGACTTTTTGGGCTTCTGAATTGAATGATTATGACGTTTACATGAATCGGATTAGCCCAATCTAAACAAAATTAGTTACTAATTAAATTGTTATTAATTACTAATTTATATTTGATCACACAGAAATTTTATGGTCCCCCTAATAGAATAGTTTTTTTTAGAAGAACAACCAGTCTAGCTCTCAATATCAGATTCAATATTGCTCGGACAATTTTTTATCACCATGAATATTGTGATAATATTTGAAGTTAAATTTATGACCATTGAAATTTTAATTTTAGCAAACTTATACACGAATTGGACGTATCAATGAGGCAAATCCATCGACACTATATATGACTGAATTTGAGTCTAAAGAATTTAAATCAAGCATTTGAAGCATATTTGAAAAGTTTTTAACATTAATTGAAGGATCAAATGATCTTTAAACCTTACAATAGGGGTGTCAAAATGGGTCGACAGGTCAGATTAGAGTCAAACCCGAGTTGACCTGGGTTCAAATGGGCTGACCATAACCCGACCCGGTTTTGAAAATGGGTTAGGATTGTCAACCCGGACCCGACTTGTGTGGGCTATCGGGTTGACCCGACTTGACCCGTGCGGGTTAGGGTTCACACGCATTCGCGCGCTACAGTATCCAGACAACCAGGCGACATCGATGACGAGACAACTCAACCAAACGGGATACTCATTTGCACGTGCTATAGGATGGGACATCATCGAAATTGATCTAAACTCTGGCAACACATGGATGAGACGACGTCGAGTCGTTGACGACTCGACCAGACATAGCGGTGAAGCCAGCTTCAGGCACACAACACAGCGGCAGCCGGCAGTGCGGGTCTGTGTGGGTCTGGCGGCCATGGGACGACGCCATGAGATGACTCGACCAGATGTGGCTATGGGATGACGAAGATGATGGGCGATATTCCTGAGTCAAACCGGGTTGGTTTCGAGTTTGTGAGTCAACTTGATCCCGATCCAATTTGTAATCCCTACAGTGGGAATCATAAAACTATTCTCAATTATGAAATATCTTATTATTCAATTGTGATAACGAGCGGATCATTGTTCCTATAATTATATATTAGATTAGTATAACGGGTCAAGCTCCAATATTCTTTCTTTTTTAAAGTTTTTCATATAAAAAATTCTGATCCCCTACAACTTCTATTTATATGTGCTCAACAGAGCCCTACATGGGGTTCTGGTTGGGTACCCACGCTCTGCGCTGGCGGGCTTTGCCCACCCACACCGATCTATGGTGACTTTCCGGATGTCACACCCACCCACTCACACCCACTTTCCAAGCTTATTGAATGCAGTCTGCCATAGAATAATGACCTTGAGATTTTTGTCATTTTCTCTGACTGCAAACTTTCAAGCAACGTATCAAAATTTATCATGGTCGTGACGCGGTTCAGTGTTGCACACTGTGTAGTAAGGATTATTATAATATACTGCATGTATATGATGATTAATAATGTAAATTGGTTCTCCTTTGATGTTGAGTATCCACTCATACCCACCCACGAGGCTATGGGCGTACCCATACCCACCCATGCCCATTAGGTATGGGTGGGTACGTGGGTGGTGTGGGTATGAGTACCCAATGCAGGACTCTGGTGCTCAATCTCTATACAAAGTTAAGATATTTAACATAAAATTCTAACACCACAAAATATTCTAGTTTATTTATTTTTATAAATATACAATATTTAAATCATAAATTTGGTCAAAACTTTCAAAGTCCTTATCAATCAAATCAACTAGCATCCACTTCTTAATTTTGTCTTTTTGTTTAGCGAACTATTAAGAATTAGGTAAATCTAGAATTCTTAGATCAGCAAAGCATGCGTTAGAATGGATTAATCCATTAAAGCTAACAATAAACTAGTACCATTAAATTCTATAAACTTTTTAAATTAGGTAAAACACCATCAACTATCTTAGTCACCAATTATTTGTTCATGCGAGAGGATTAATTATTCTGTGCGGACGTCAAATACCATCCGAAGACCAACCTCACCCCTTCGTTCGGTGCCGCTGATGTGGTGCATTCTGGTTGGTCTTCAGACAGCATTCTACATTCAGTCTCTGTATATAATAATTTCTCCCATGAGAGGCCATATAGACTGCTAAATTCGTGTGCTACAGTTTTACAAGATGTCATGATCATTGAAATTATTTCAATTTGGATTTGGGCTTCGTTTGAGACAATTTTTTTACTATTTTATTTTCAGATCACAATCATAATTTTTATTTGACTATTTTTTTTTTGTTGCTTTAAAAAAAATATTTATACTCGGATGTTACTTTTCACAAAAGTTTTAACAAATTACTTTCTCTAAAGTAATAAAGGCGTCCTAAACGAAGCCTTAATTCACAAGACAATATATTTTTACTATATTATAAAATGTATGTGTTTAATTTCATTAGAATACAGCAATAAGGAAGCCATAGAAACTACATGAAAAACTTATCCTGTAAACACAATAGCCACTTACAGTAGTTCAAGAACAATGTCTTTTCACCCTGATCAGGCAAACCCTAAATCAAAAGAATGATAAAAAAACAGCATTAATCATATTTTCTCAAGAAAAAACCAAAAAAAACAAACACAAACATTCAATCATACAGTCTTAAATAGAGATATGAATCAAAAGAGTCCTCTGACTCTTAACAAAAGATCAAAATGATCACCAACTATTTAAAAAATCACATTTTGCTCATTTGACTTTTTACATATGAACATAAATGATCTCACTGAATGACAAATTTAGGTATCGTCTGTTATTTGTAAGTGCTATCAATGATTTTTAGAGAATTGTGTTTTGTACTATTTTCAAGAGCTTTATGATATTAATTTCTTCGTTAAAAAACTCCGTTCTCTTAAACAATAGTTTAAAACTACCTTTTAGGATAGGTACAGAATAACCAAACGAAGTATGAAAAGACAACATTCTTGCCGCTTTTTAAAGTAGCTTTTTAATAAAAAAAAATTACAATTTGTGTACTAAAACGCTGCTTTAAGAAGCAGTAAGAAAACTATCTCAAACGAAGCCTTAATCCCTAGAGCCCAATTGATGCTTAGATACAATCATAGATTATTTTGATCCTTTTAAAAAAAATTAAGAGACAAATTCAATAATTTTCTAATTTTAAATTATAACAGAGACATTAATCTTATTGCCCCCACAAAACTGTTCCAGTTTCCACTCAAGCAGGGATTAAAGATCATTTGCTCCACTTATATATCTCCATTAAACAGTAAAAAGATGATTCCTTCAGCTTTTGCTGTTCTCTGCTGTGCTTCTCAGTCTGCATGCACTGTACTACTTCCAATATGACTTTCACTATTAAATCTTGACAGCAAATTTCAACCATGAATGGTCTTAACACAGGCTGGTGATACTGACCTCTCGTTGATAAGTGGAATTTGACGAAGAATATTTAGGCAATAAAAATGGTGGCCACCAGTAAAACGATAAGCAGTCGAGAGCTGTGGTTGGTGAAATGTGCACTGAGGAAGACGTGATATTCTTCTCCACTTATACAATATAAATGAGCATATTTTTTTGCTTTGTAATGATGATCAGGAGGGATTATCATAATTTTTTTATTTTAAAACTGTTGTATTTATATATTATATATACACACACACTCATAACAATTTTTATAGACCAAACTCTGTCCTTAAGCCAATGAATAAGAGTTGAGGAAGCGCTATCCTTAAGCCAATGAAAACCCCGGTCTACTTAGCATGTAACCCACATCAATTTATACGGGCCAACACTTTAGGCTTTCACTACTTGCCAAGGGATTCGAACCAGGGACCTAGGCTTTGCCCAGCCGATTCTTCACCACCCGGACAAGCAACGATGGGTAGATTCGTTAAAGACTTTTAATAGAATTTTTTATTAACACATAGGACCTTGTGGGTTTTATAAAAAGAAAAAAAAAACTAGATTGATAAACATTGTTAATTTGAGTTATTAAAATGTAAGGTCTCACATAAGTGATTTATTTTATTATTATTTATTTTAAGGAAGAGAATGGAAAATCATCAAACACCTATGACCTAGCTGCTTTTTTGGGTGTAGTGAATGTGGGGCCCAAATGATGAGCACATCTACCTAATTACCTAAACGAACTGACGTAATGGATTTAGTGACACAAGAAATATTGACGAGATCCAATTGGTAATCTAGAATTGTTTTCAGCTATTTGTATTTACATTTGTGCCACTAACATGAAAAGTGAAATGCTATACTATGAAAAACTATGTAACATATTTGGATTTAATTGCAGTTATTTTTGGTATGTAAAGCTAAATTAAAGCGCACAGTTTTTTTTTTTTTTTTTTAATGAGAATGATGAGAGAAGGGCTGTCAAAATTGGATTTCGGGTCAGGATCGGGTCTAACCCGAATCTGTCCTAACTCGAATATGACCTGACACTTTTTAACCCGATCCGTTTTTGCAAACGGGATAATTTTTTGGATCGAACACAACCCGCTTCGGGTATGTTTTACTAAAATATTTTTATTTAATATGATTTATTTAAACCTAAATTGAATTAAAGTAAGATTTACTTCAATCAATTTAAAATAAATCAATCTTAATTCAGTTTGGGCAACATTGTTTATTATTTTTTTGGAAATAACATTTACTTATTTCATAACAATATTCTAAAACCCTCATAAATCAATTAAAAATAGGTTAAATCGGGTTAATTTCGGGTTTTCGGGTCAACCCGAATCAGACACTAGTTTACAAACGGGTTGAAATCCCTAAACCGAACCCGACCAGGTTCAAGTTCGGGTTGATGTGAACCCTAAATTTTCGGGTCATGTTAAATATTGACACCCCTAGATGGGAGTTATAGGTATTACAAAATAAAAAATAATATGTTTTTTATAGTCATTCATGAATAGAGGTTTTTAATGTAAAATATTTAAAAAATAATATATTTATATATTAGATAACTAAAATTATTTACTTACAAAATACTAAATCCTTTAAATAGTATAAAAAAACATCATCTTTCTCAATCTCTTTGTTATCATATCGTAGATGCATGTGCTGCAGATTTCATTAATGCACTTATTAAGAAGATGTTATCGTGAATTCCTCAACTCTTATTCTTTCTCGATGTTCACGTCTCTAGTCATTTTGATGCCATTTACATCAATACATAAACTTCTCACATCTTTTGTTGTTGATGACTTCTTCGACATTCACATGTCACTAATCTAATCATTACGTACCATTCTATCAATGAGATCCCAACATTAATTTCTCTCCTCTCTCGTCATTGTCCATAATTTTAGGAAGCGAGAAATAATGTCATTAGCAAAGTATCATAAAGATAGTTTATAAAAAATATATATTTTATGTTAGATATGTAATTAGACAACTCTTTTAAGTATATATATATATATATATATATCCTCCAAAAAGTTACTATTATTGTGACAAACCCTACATTTTTGTATTATTCATTTGAGAGAGAAAATCAAATCCATTATTTTGTGTTGAAATTTAATACCAATAGTTAAAATTTGCAAAACTCTTAGGAAAAAAAAATGTCAATGTTCTATATGATGGTAACAAAATTTGGTTATAACTACCTTTAGAGAAGATCATCAAGCTATGGGCATATGAGATTAAGGTTTCGTTTGGGACGGCTTTCTTACTACTTCTTAAAGCAATTTTTTTGTATAAAAATTTTAATTTTTGAACTAAAATGCTGCTTTAAGAAGCAGTAAGAAAGTCATCCTAAATGAAACCTAATATTGTCTCTATTAAATATTAAGTTTGTACTTTTTTTTACAATGGTCATACTAAAAAAAGTTCACTACATTTTCACGAGGGTTTTGCCGCAACGCACCTTCATTTTGCCCCCTGTGCGGTGGCTTTGGCTGTCATGGCCCTCATATGTTTCACATTCAGGGAAGTCCTTCATTTCTTCTATCTTTGTTTTCTTTCATTTTTTGTATGATTTTGTAGTCGGCTTCCTGATTTGTCCACCTTTGGCCATCTGGCGGGATGGCGGTAAATCGAGTGAAAGATCCAGACTTTTTGGATGGGCATTTGAATTCTCTCTCTTTCTTGAGTCCCTTTCTGGGGCTTCCCCTGTGGTAGAGTTTTCCGATCAGCCGATCTTAAAACCTCTACTCATCGTCGCTTACCTTCCTATGGATTTCAGAGGAGGAGTTTCTTGCTGTGGTGGCGTCATTTGAGTTTTCGTTGATTGGAACATTCCCCGACCACAGACCTTCAATATATGCTATTCGTAGTTTTTTCAACCTTAAGCTCATTGGTACTTTTTAGTTACTTTGTTAAATCCTAAGCATGCATTAATTAAGTTGGCTAAGGATGACTATAGTAGTGTCTTCTCTCATCATTCTTATTTCGTGAACAACTATTTTATAAAATTATCTAAGTGGTCTCACTTTTTAACATTAATGTTGAATATCTCATGATATCGATTTGGGTTTCATTTGCTAACTTGCGCCTCATCTCTTCTCTCCCCGTATTCTTCACGATTTTGGGTCGTTGTTTGGCAGGACATCGAAAACTGATATGCGATTAGTTCGCGGTCTTCTGGTGCTCGCATTCTTGTTGAGTTAGACATCAACAAACTCTATCTTGATAAAGTTTGTCTTGGTCCTGATAAGTTTGAGTATGTCTCCTCCATTTTGTGTTCATTGCATGTCTCTTGGCCATTCAGATTTGGATTGTCCTATTTTGCATCCTCCTCTTATTGTGAATTCTATGAATGTTAAATTTTGCCCTAATAAGGCTTACATCAATGGTGTTGTCGGTCAGGTTGATGAAGAAATTCGTAATATCATGGCTAATCCAACGACTAATGTCTTACATATGGCTATTTCTTGTGAAAATAGAGAGGGTGTTAATGGTGTTATGGGTGTCAATACTTGTATGGTGAACCTTATAGCTAGTCCCACCTTATCCCCTTGTTCTAATGATGGTGAAGGTGTTGATGTTGAATTTGTTATTATTGATTCTAATTTAAATTATGTTCCTAATGATTGTGATGGGGTTTCCAACACAATCATGTTGGATCAGGGGAGTGTCGAGCTAACAAATCTATGGGGAATCTGGATTTTGTCGTGGCTATTGAGACTGGCATTTCTTCAGTTGTGGTTGCTTTAAACTTGGTTTCTGAGTATATTATTGAAAACCATAATATGTTTAAGGTTTATTGTTCTTCTTATGTTGATGTTTCTAATATGGAGCATATGAATAACATTGGTGTTTGTGCTGGTATTGTTAACATTGTGGATGTTGGTAATGGTTTGGTTGATATGATTCCTAATACTATTGTGTTGTCACCTTTGGGTCTTGTGGATATAAATGAGAAAGTGCCTCTTATAGATGTTCATATTTCCCTTGTATTTAATGATGTTTTGTTAGCGCAATTGGCTATTAAATTAATGGATAATGGTGTGTCTCAAGGTCATTAGTTAGCTAATTTTGATTCTTCCGCTAATTGGGATGTTGGGGAATGGGAAAGGGGATGACTATCTGGAAAATATGGCTTAAATGTTATTCGAATCACTGAAGAATGTTTTTTTAAGAATTTTGTTAAATATAGACAGAGAAAATCCAAAAAAGAAATAATCTTCTATTTGGATCCTTTTTTCCTTGCTATATTATTGGGTCCTTGTTTCTCTTTGGATTGGTTGTGCTAGTTCTGTTTTTGGCTGTTGGAGCTGGGCTGATTAGTTGGTTGTGTTTCTTGGTTTGTTTAGTGCTTCTATCTGTCATTGGTTGTTTGGGGGTTCGTATGATTTGAGCCAAATGTTGGGGGTTAGTTGGTGTTGGGGCTTGGTTGCTTTGTGTGATTTGTCTTGGGAGCTGATTTTTGTTTTGTGTGCTTTGTGATGCTTGGCTCTTCTTGGCTTGTTGTTGGGTTTGCTGCTTTCTTTGTCTTGCAGGTACCTGGTTGGTGGTTCGTGTGACTTTAATTCTACTGGTAAAAGTTCTTCCTGCTGCTTCCTTGAGCTGACTTGAACTTCTTTTCTCTAGAGAATCCGTTCGGCTTTGCCCTCTCTTACTGGTTTTGGTTGTTTTTGTTGAATTCTTCTTCTTTTACTTTTTTATTGTAATAGATAGAACTAATAGCTCATAGGTTTTACTTTAAATGTTGTAATTTTAGAGAGCTTTTGGTTCTTTAAGGACTTGTAATTTTCTATTTAAATTAATGCATAGGGCCCTATGCGAGTTTTATCAAAAAATAAAAAAATAAAAAAAATTTGTACTATTTTTGTTATAATAACTTGCAGAGCTCTAAGTTAAATATGATAAATAATAATATTAGATGAATTATTCTTTTTTTTTTTTTATCATATGATAAAGCATTATACTTTATATAAACTATAATTCCTTGTCAGGTGGTAATGCACTAAACATAACAATTGGTAAGTGAAATTAATAATGATATAGAATCATAGAAATGAAGAATGCAAAAGTAATGTAAAATATGATTGATTAGTACATAAAATATATAACATATGTTCAATAACTTTCTATTAAGTGCTTAAGAAGTGCCTAACAACTTTTGGAGAAGTAAATACAAAATTTAAGACTTATTTTAATAAAATTAAAAGGCATGAGATGTAATTTGGCGTGTTTGACATGATCAATTTGTGAAGCGTCAAAGTGGTATGTTGTGGGGGCTAGCTCGGGCTCGCGGGTGGGCTAATCATCCGCTTGTTGGGTGGATGCGAATTGGACCACTTTTGACTTTGATGGGGATTTGTCTTATTGAGATGTTTATCTAGAATAAAAATTTACTAAAATCAGCGTTCAAATCGATAATCTTGAATTTAATTTAAAAAAAAATCAATTATAATTTCATCAAAATTAGTACTTGATCGAGTTGATTTTATGATGACGTATCAATTGTGATCTTTTTTCTATGCTTTTTTTATTAATTCATGTTAAAATATATGATTAATATGACACACATTTTTATGATCTCCTACTTTACAGTATTATGTATAAAACTATATCTTGCTCTTATACAGTGTTTTCAGTTGAATTTAAGTAAATGATAATTATAATTACTAGAATTAATTTAATAATTTTATAATAATTATATTTTCACTCTAAAATACACTTCCAAATTAAATTTTTGGGATAAAATATTTTGATTATTTATAAGATATTCAATTTCAAATAACAATAAAGCTTAAATTAAACATTCAAAAAATATAAATAGGAAAGGTTGAATTTGCGAGAACCTCTAAACTATTTGTTATAGCCATTTGATTAAATTTTTAGGCCAAAAATTGAAAATTGATCTATGCTACAACTGTCTGGTCAAAACCGGACCTGTTCATCGGTACAGAAGTAGTTGTTGGATGGGATCCATACAAAACATAGGACTGATTAACAGTTGAAATATTCGGCCCAAAACCTGCTAAATATGATCTTCAATAAACTTATATGTAGCAAGAAAACAAAATAATGGATTGAAATTTGATGGGCTAAGGAGAGAGAGATTATTACGTGTGGAGTCCGGATCGAAGCTGTGTCCGGTTTTGGTTAGTGTGAATAGTAAAAACGTAGTGGTGAATAATAATTGTGTTTTTAATGCTCACACTCACAAAAATCGGACGGTTCTCACGTCCGGACACTGCATGTAATAATCTCTCCTAAGGAGAAACATGGACTTAAAATAATACTTCATTTTGTTTTTTTTTTCTGCTTTTAAAATATTTTGGTACTAAAAACCAACTTTATAAAGTAGTAAGAAAGTCATCTCACACGATATATAGGCTTAGACTACCAACAACAACAACAACAAAATCACGACTTTGTCCCACTATGTGGGATCAGCTATATGAATATTTTTTCTTCATTGTGTTATGTTAAAAGTTAAATTCTCGTTTAAATTTAATAAAGAAATATCTTTTCTAATATTTTCTATCCAAATCTTTTTAGATTTGCGTGTACCTTTCTTAATATAAGTCATATCTAATACCTCTACTTTCTTAATTGGGTCATCGAAAGGCCGTCGTTTTATATGACCAAAGCATCTAAGGCAACTCTCTCTAATCTTATCTTTCATTGGAGCTACTCCAACTTTTTTAAGCATGTGCTCATTTCATATCCTGTCTCTAAGGATAAATCACTCATCCATGTGAGTATCCTCATCTCTGCAACATAGGTTTAGACAACCATAATTTAAAATTAGTATTGATGGTTTTTTACTTTCAAACCAAGCATTAAAATGCAGGGAATTTGGATATCCTATTGAAAGAATTTTAACTTGGCATGTTAGACAAGCTTTGCAAAATTTAAGGCAGTTTTATAAGGATGTATCCTTCCGCCCAATTTCTTTAGCTGTAAAAAAAAAAGAGTCGTTGCTATAGTGGCAGACAAGGTATTTTTGCACCATTGTGGAAGAAAATTAAGTTGATATTCAAAAAGATGAATTTTGTGATGAAATTTATGCCACAAGTTAGACAAAAGGCCCAGGATCGTTTCACTCACACACACACACACACACTCTCTCTCTCTCTCTCTCTCTCTCTCTCTCTCTCTCTCTCTCTCTCTCTCTCTCTCTCTCTCTCTCCTATCTGACGATAAGATGTTCCACTTGTTATGGTGAAGGTTGTCAAGCTACAAGAGAATGTCATTAATTTTGCTACAAGCAAGAGCAAAATCACTATCGGAATATCAACATTTACCGGTGGTAAAATAACAGCCGGAATTACTGGCGGTTAAACCGGCTGTTGGAACGCCGGTGTTAACCGGCGGTTTACTCGCCGATGTTTAATAATAAACCGCCGAAAATGACGGAGGTAAAATAACCCCCGGGGAGGTCGTCGATTCTGCTGTTTTCACGTCGCCTTTAGCGGCGGCTTAGTCGCCGGTGTTAAGTATTTTTTTTACAGTGGTCGAAACCGCCGGATAACCACCGAAAATTGACCTAAAATTGGACAACCCGACCCTTCCTCCTCATTTATTCGGGTATACTTTTCCTCCAGACTCTCACGCTCACGATTGCCTCCACAGGAATCCGGCTGCCGATGCTCTAACTCTGGCCGACGATCTCGCCCTCGCTCCCGCCGTCGACAACACCCACACTCTGCCATCGAAATCTGTCGAGCACTTCGGCAATGCCTAGAACCGAAGGTTTGAATTTTTTTTTCTTTTACTAAACTTTTTAATATTAATGCTGTGGGAGAGAGTTATGGAGCATAGATTGCGGCATGATGCTAATGTTTCACAAATTAATTTGGATTCATGCAAGGTAGGCCAACTATGGAAGCTATACTTTTTATTATGTTTGATGGAGAAGTATATAGAGAATAAGGAGGATCTACACATGATATTTATTGATTTAGTGAAATTATATGATAAAGTTTCAAGAGAAGCGCTATGGAGAGTTATAGAAAAGAAAGGGGTTAATAATGCTTATATTCAAGTCATTACGGATATGTATACAATAATTATTACTTGTGTTTAGAAAGAAGGTGGTTTGACTAAATATTTTTCTACTTTAGTTGGATTACGTCAAGGATTGGCTTAAGTCCATATCTTTTTGCTTTAGTCATGAATGTTCTCACTAGAAATTTGCAAGAGATTGTACCCTGGTGTATGCTTTTTGTTGGATATATTTTTCTAATTCAAAAAATGAGAGAGGAAATTGAAGGCAAACTTGAATTATTGAGGAAAATCATAAAGTCTAAAGGCTTTTGTTTGAGTAACATGGTGATGAAAGTGAGGGGCAGATATCAGTTTCACTAGTGATACAATCACCACCACCACATAGGAGTCATCAGCAGTACCCCACTGAGCAGGGTCATGGATGATCAAATCCATCTATGGTTGGAGTACTACCACCTTTTCATGGGTACTTTCCTCATACGTCGACGAGTCCTTAATTTTTCTCTCTAGATCAGACACATACAGCTCCCTTCTATCCATATTACCCCCCACCAACATCACAAACTGGTCCATCCACCATCCCTTACCCTCCTTACCCCCACCCCTATTATTACCCACATATTGTGCAGCCAGAACACGGTGGACCATCTACACAAGCAGAGGTTGGTGCTAGGGATCCTACAGTTGCAACAGATAAGCATGTATATATTGAGCCAATAGCGATATGTAAGTTTAGTTTATTTTATAAAGTTATTGTAATTTGATATATTATATATTATTGATAAAAAATTTAACATGTAATTTTAATCCCTCAAAGCCACCTACCCACAAGATTCGGGACATCATATGGAGAAAATATGATGCTACTTACTTATCATGGAAGAAGATCCTAAAGAAAATTAGGGATATATGACTTAGAAAATTTCATGTATATTTATTTGGTATAAATTAAAATATTTAATTTAATTTCTATTAATATTATTTATTATGCATATATATATATATATATATATATATATATATATATATATATATATATATATATATATATATATATATATATATATATATATATATATATATATATATATATATATATATATAAGAAAAAATTTAGGTGGTTGCCTGAGCATGGCATGAGGATCAGAACAAATTTTAAGAGGAGAGAATCGAATCGTCTTAGGGACATGTTCACGGACATTAGAAAGTCCAGACAGCGTCCATTATAGATTGGAGAGAGAGTATGGGAAAATTTGAGTAGAGCTTGGACGAGCCCTGAGTTCACAAAATTGAGAGAGCAAAATAAACATAACAGAGCATCTGATTGTGGGGGTTTAGGAAGCTCTCTTCATATTGGCGGATCTGTGCCTCATACTGAACATAGACAACGATTGGTAAAATCTTTCAATTAGTTTAATAAATATATGTATACTATTTTAACTATATCTTCTATTTCTAGAAAGAATTTCTTAGCTAGAAGCTAACACCACTGGAGTTGCATGCGATGACTCACCAACATCAAGCTGACCATCAGTGAGTTGATAAAAGGTAAAAAAAAACCTTACGTGATTATAATTTTTGGAGTAATAAAATAGAATATAATAAATTTTCTAATATAAATTTTTTATGGATTTAATTTCGCAGGATGATTTTATACGAGCTCGCAAAAGTCATCAGTCTACTAGTGAGGGATCATCTTCATGATCGACCAAGTATTCTAAGTATCAGATGTTGTTGGAGGAAGGCAGATGATGAGAGTTTATGGCTTAGGCTTATAAGGCTATGCTTATGAGGGCGGTTCATCTACATCAACATTTTATGATGTTAGTGTAGCTGAAAAAACTATTAACCAGAGAGTTGTTGCCCTAATAAGAGAGATAAAAAAGATAAGAAAGATTCAAAACGAGATGCAATCAGAGCTGTGATCCTATAAAGATAAAATCAGAAGAAAAAAGAGCAAGAGCCGACACATGAATCACAAGGCAGAGAGGATGCTGAGAATGATTAGTGCTATTATTTGTTTGATGAACTTTTCAATGTATTCTAAACATCTTATTGTGGATTTCATATGTTATATTTATTGTAGAACATATGCATTTCTCTTTGTTTAAACATTTGTTTCTACTTATTGTGGGTTTTGATTTTTTTATTGTGTTTTGTTATTAAATGTTATATATGTTGATTTTGGACTCCATATATGAGGATTGATTATAGTGGCATGTTACCTTTATGTGTTATATATATTTTGAATTATGTGTAGATGTTATGGAAATTGTAGTAAATAGAGGGGGGCTAGTGCTATCCATTTTTTTTAAATGCTACAGGTTTCCGGCAGCTAATCGGTGGTTTGGCTGCTGGAAACTTTGATAACAAACGCTTATTTTAACTGTCAGAATTTTAATATAGCCACTGGTAAATACCAGCGGTCAACCGGCGGCTGGACCGCTGGTAAAACTGGCGTTTGAGATGGTCGATACGCCGCCGGTAATTAACCGGCGGTCGTCGGCGATATGACCGCCGGAAATTACTGCCTATATATGCCGCCGAAAATCCACCAGTAAAATTAACCGCCACAATTAATTTCCTATGCGGTTTATATCGACAATTAATAAACCGCAAGTAATTTTCATAACCGTGGGTAAACGTTGATTTTATTGTAGTGAATCTGCTTCTCATTTGAAGGTGGACAAAATATGATTGAGGCATATATAATTTAAGGGTTAAAGTGAAAAAAAAAAAATTTTAGAGCAAAAAAAACTTATTGAAAAAAGGTTGAGTTCGAAAAAAAAGAGAGAACATAGAAATAGAGATAGAGGCGGAATCGGGGGGTGAAACCGTCAAAATTTATTATCCTGTGGAGTCTACAACAAGCCTTCCCCTCTCAATCTCTCATGTACTGGTTCAAAAGATAAGAACTCTAACTTATTATTTTTCTCTGCTCTCTCATATGTATTATGAGCTCATGCCGTAATGAAATTGAAGTTTGCCACCCATCAAATATTGAATGGCTTATCCCCACTTGCATTGAATACCCACCTCATCCAAATCTAATCATCTACTTGGAGAGAGAGAGAGAGAGAAATATGTACATTATGAAGATATAAATGTAGCAAAGAGAAACATAAAGGCCAGGTGAAGATTTGAAGTTGTATTACTGTGTATAAAATATTTATCTAATATAATATTGGTTGTTTTTGCCCTTCCTCGAAAGAGAGGCACTACAGGAAAAACAGTGAAAACCGGCGGTTTTTACCGGCGGTTAGTGTAAAATTACCGGCGGTTTGTCAAATTACCGGCGGTCTAACGGCGGTTCAGTGACCGCCGGTAAAAACGGCGTAGGAAACAAATTCCGACGGCCTTTTACCGGCGGTTTATTTTTGCGGCGGTTTTCCGGCGGCCCATACCGCCGGTGATCACCGGAATTTCAACCGTCGGTCTTTCGGCGGTTTGGCCGCCGGTAATGTAACCGCCGGAAAACCGCCGGTCATAGTACCGGCGGTGTTCCGGCGGTTAAACCTGGCGTCGTCTGGTTCATTAGACCGCCGGACGGCGCCGTTAGACCGCCGGTACCGTACCGGCGGTTGACGGCGGTTATAGCCGTCGGTATTACCGACGGTTTAAACCGTCGTGCGTCCATCGTAGCACCGCCGGTGACCGTCGGTAAGCCGCCGGTATTCACCGGCGGTTTAATAATAACACCGGCGGCTTTATCTTGCCCGTCCGGTATCGTAGTTTCCGGCGGCCAAACCGCCGGTTAGCCGCCGGAAACCTGTAGCACCTGAAAAAAAAAATTGACAGCATCCCCTCTATTTGAGGGAGGTTCGCCCTAAAGTCTAAACCTGTAGAAAAAGCATATATATGTTGGGCAACACGCCGCTATATTCATCACAACCAGAAAATACAAAATTCATCACAACATTACAATCACAAGTTCACAAAATAATTCATGATAATGCTACAATCACCAGTTCAGAAGTTCACAAGTTCTAATTAATACATTCATCAAACATAATAAACATCTAATCATCATCGGTATCCTCACTGTCTGCAGATGGCTGCTCCTGTTGGTCCTTCTTCCTTTGTTTTCCAGCTCTGTAGGATTGCAACTCTGCTTGCATTTCATTCTGAGCCTTCCTCATTTCTTCATTCTCTCTAGCTTGAACCCTTTTCATCTCTTCAATCTCTCTAGTAAGTGCTGCAACCCTCTCACTTACAGATTCTTCAGCTCCACTTGGATCATGGAATGCAGAGGTGTATGAACTGCCCTCAATAGCAAAAGCTTGTGAACCCATGCCATATACCCTCCCCCTCTGTCTTCCACCAACAACTTCTGACCATGTGTGATACTCAGAAGTATGGGCCGATCCAGAAGATGATCCCTCGCCAGTGGACTGCCTACTTTCTCTAACTCGTAAGAAATCATCCTGCAAGTTACAAATAGTTTTATTAAAATAAATTTTTATTCTAAAAATCCAAAAAATTTTACTCACATGAGCCTTCTTAGATTTCTCATCAACCCACTGCTGGTCAGCTTGATGTTGATGAGTTCTTGTATGCAGCTCCAATGGTGTTGGCTCCCGACCCAGGTGCGCTTTCTGAAAATTTGATGCTTAACTAACATAAATATATGTAATAAACAAATTCAAAACACTTACCAGTCGCCGCCTATGTTCTGTATGAGGTACAGATCCACCAGTATGAAGAGAGCTTCCTAAACCGCCGCAGTCAGAGGCTCTGTTCTGTTTATTCTGCTCTCTCATTTTTATAAACTCCGGGGTAGCCCAAGCACTACTCAAATCTTCCCAAACGCCCTCTCCAATCCAATTAGGCCTCTGCCCGGACTTTCTAATGTCCGTGAACATGTCTCTGAGACGGGTCGCTCCTCTCCTCTCAAAATTAGATCTGATCCTCGTGCTGTACTCAGGCAACCACCTAAATTCTTTCTGTACAAATTTAGGCAATATCAAAAAGATTAGTACAAATTAAATCATATATTTGAAATCATACAAAAAAAAATATACCTGAAATTCTCCAAACCACATATCTCTAACAGGCTTTGGGATCTTCTTCCAGGATAAGTAAGGAGCATCATACTTATTCTTTATTATATCCCGGATCATATGTATAGGTGGCCTTGAAGGATTGAAGCTGCAAGTGACTTTGTTTATCAATAACATGTAATATATCAAAATAAAAACAACTGAATAACTTAAATTGAACTTACTTATCGCCGTCAGGCTCGATGTATTGACGCTTATCTGTTGTTGTTGCAGGATCGGTAGCGCCAACCTGATCGCCGCGGGGGGTCGGAATGGGGTCGGAGGCCGGAGTTCCTTCGTCGGGGGCTGATCGGACGAGCGGAGGAGCGATATGAGCGAGCGGCCGAGAGAGAGAAGGAAACAGGGAAAATGAAATGAGCGGAGCGAGGGGGCTCGTATTAGGGCTTTTACCGGCGGTTTAGACCGCCGGTAAAAAATCACTTATCACCGTCGATTAAGACCGCCGGAAAACCGCCGGTTCACGTCTATATCCGGCGGTTTTCCGGCGGTTTAGACCGCCGGCAAAACTCACTTATCACCGGCGGTTTAGACCGCCGGATAAGCGCCGGTTAATGTTGAAATCCGGCGGTTTACCGGCGGTTTAGACACCGTCGGTATTACCGACGGTGTATCGTAGCTAAGCCGTCGATTAAGCCGTCGTTGGCGTCCGACGGCGTAACCGCCGGCGTAGCCGTCGGTAATACCGACGGCCTCTAAACCGCCGGTTTTCACTGTTTTTCCTGTAGTGAGGTTGGTTCCGCTCATGAATAGAGAAATTAAAAAGAAGAGTTTTAAAGTGAGAAGTTTTGATATTTCTAAAAAACGAGGTTGAATACAAAAGATTGAGTAAATTTAAGCCATCTCTAGCTCAACCTTTTATTTATAGATTTGGTTTGGATTTTGAACATTATAGCATTAGCTGACAAAAATGAGTAAGAGTAGGATATCCAACTTGATGAAGTCCTTTGTCAAACTCCTAAGAAGTTGTTGGTTTAGCACATATTGATGGTCGAATAATCGAGTAGCAGATCAATAATTTATCTAATTAGAAAATCGTACTCCTTGAGCAATCATTGTGGTCTCCTTCATAGATCCTACAAGCCTAATTGAGACGAATTCTTAGATTATAATCGTTTGTTTGAGATTAGTTTCTCTTGGTTTTAATAACTTTGAACTTAAAACACTTGTTTGTAATATATTTTTAATGTAATTTATATTAATATTTTTTAAACGAACTAGTTTACGGCTAATAAGTAAAGCCATGAATGGCTCGTATTTGACTTGTTATCTTATCGAGCTCGGCACACAAGCTAATAAGTCATGTCGTGAGTGGCTTAAGCTTCGCTCTTCATCTCATCGAGCTCGACTAACGAGAGATTTATAGGGCCGAGCTCGAGCTTACACCCTTAAATATTAAAACACATGAGATTTATAGATCTAATATCAACTTGATTCAATTCAATATGAGATTAAAAAATATATATGATTTTATAAAGTTGATATGTAGAAGCAAACAGTTATAATCCACCAAATTATTTATTTATTTAATTATTATTATTATTATTATTTGGGTGCATGTAAGTGAGAAGCAATTATCATATCAAAGACAATTGACATGCATTAAATCTCTATTGAAGAGTGATATCGTGCAATTTACGTCCACGTCTAAGTCAGAAGTTTACTTATGCCAAATTTTTTGTTGAATGGACAGTAATAATCAAATTATTAAAATAGATAAAATATGAAAAAAAAAAAAACATATACTATTTTTAAAAAAAAATCTATTCAATTATTTAATTTTTTTGTAGTGAATGTCTATAATTAGATGTATGTTAGCAACCGTGCACAAACACACAAAGGGGATGAAAAATAAATATTTTAATTTTTTTTCTGTTAATCTTAATGTAAGATTTATATCGTACTGTAAGAGCAATTCAAACAAGAATTAGTTAAAAAATTTAATTAAATGAGATATTAAACTTTGTGATAACTAATTGTATTGTTCCAAAAACACATCGAACAATTAGCTAATTTCAGAAGCCCCACCGTCGAATTATACTTACTTAAACTAAGCATCTTTAAAATTTAAAAATTTAACTATTAGTATTATACGAATTGTTTGTACTATTCATTCTTTATTTAATATTGTCTAATTTAAGTCCGAGGATTAAGGAATAAAATAGGATCTATATTAATTACATATCGTACAGTACAATCAAGTATCGTAATGTACAAACCACCTAAGAATTCTCCGGACGAACTTTGGTTTAGAGGTGTCAATTTCGGATCATGGGTCAAGTTCAGATCGAACCCGAAACTGATCCGACACTATTTGGTTCAACCAAAACCTGATCCGCTTCGGGTTCGGGTCAACCAGACTCGAACCCACAAAAATGACCGTAGCTGCGGGTCGGCAAAGATGGCCCGACGGCTGACACACCTGCAGCTGGCAGCGGTGAACAGGCAAGTCAGCACGACGGGCATCAACGGGACACGACGGGCAAGCGGGCAGTGGCGCAGCGAGAGGGCCGGTCAGCGTGACCGTGATGAACGCGATGCAAGATTGGGACAGTGGGGGACGCGACACGCGGACACAGGAATAGCCTCGTGCTCGACGCGGGCAGCTCTGGTCAAACATAGTCAGGGCGGGTGGCGGATCATTCTGGGTCATTACTGAGTTTTCTGGACAACTCGAAATAGATCCGATTTTGCAAACAGGTCGAAAACCTTAACCAGAACCTGACCCGGTTTGGGTTCGGGTCAACACGAACTCAAAATTTTTGGGTCGTGTCGAATATTGACTCCTCTACTTTGATTTATCCAATCGATATTATGTTTGATTTGTACTAATCGTATTGTTCGGTTATTGTACAAACATAAGCGACATAATTGAAAATTTAGGATTTTTTATGCACTATATATAAACTATTGTTATGACTTTAGAATGGTCTTTAGGCAGTCAAGAGTTATGATTCTTTTGTAAAATAGCTTGAAGAGAGAGCATTGAACAAAGGAGAGAGAGGGTGAGATTATGTGAGAGGGAGAAGAGCCTTGCGAGATTCAAGAGAGTGTGAGAGGGGCTTTCACATGGTTGATCCGGTTGACCTGCACCTATGGTCCTCTTGTTGTGTTTTTGTATGTGTCTCTTGAAAGGAGCTATGTGAAGGAAAGGCTTTGGTGTCAAGGATTGTCGGCGACTCCGTCTGATTGAGGAAGTGAAAGGAGGACACGACAACTTCGCCGGACCGAGGAGGTGAAAGGAGGATTAGGGACTCTGCCAAATGTAGGATGAAATGAGAGTCTACGAGTGTGAAGATTTTGTAAAGGTGCATTCTTCACTTGTGGTAAGGAAGAAGGGTTTCTCCTCATAGCTGTGGGCTGAAGGAGAGTTGTCAATACCCAAGGAGGAGGACCATTAGGGAGTGGACGTAATTCAAGTTGATTGAAGGACTATAAAATCGATTTGTATTCTTTATGTTTTGCATTTACTTTTAGTACTTTTATTTTCTTGCAATCTAATTTTCAGCATTCTAGTTTGATTGTGGTTGAACTTTTGATAGAAAAAAATTATTGTGATTGATTGTTATTCGTATTTGCTTTAAAAGAAACAAACAAAAAAGAATAAAAAAATATATTGTTATTATTTTTTTACAAAATTTAAAAACACAAAAATTAGTACTTGCTTGAGCTGTTCTATTTTGTTTATTCAAACACTTCCGCATAAAATCATGTTTTAGTTTTTATTCAAAAAGGTTTTAAATCACAAATTCATCATGTTCTTGGTGTGTCATCTTTACAATTAGATCACAACTGTGCACTTAGACTAATGACCTCATGATTTTGTTCCGTTAGTGTTTCTTTTAAAGCAAGAGGATTGCTCCCACATGAGCACGTTTAATTTTGGAGTTTCTAAAATAAATTCAAATCATTATACCGAAAGAAGTCTTGATGTTTAAGAGTTTAACTTTTTTCTAATTAAGAGTTTCGCACCACTAATCCTAATCATCATCAACGTCCATGATAAAAAAATAATAACTCTTACTTATGATACCGTCAACAAAAAATTAATAACATCAAGTCTTTATTCCAATACTTGGGGTTGACTACATCAGTCATTTTTCTTCATTGAATCTTATTAAGAATTAAATTCTCATTTAAATCTAATTAAAAAAATGTCATTTTTAATACTTTCTAATCAAGTCTTTTTAAGTCTATCTCTACCTATCTTAACATAAGCCCGATCTATACATCTACTCTCTTAACCGGGTCATTTATTATATATTTCCAATTGCCAAAAAATAAAAAATAAAAAAACAAAAATTATATATTTCCTTAAACTCTCTCCATTATAACACTAAGATCGAGTTAGAAGTCTCTGCTCTTACTTACAACTTGGACAAAAATAATTCAAAAGAAATTCTATCATTAACACAAAGGCATCTGGTGCCAAAATAATTGGAAGCTGAGTAAATTATTGAGAACAAAAATATATATATATATATTTGATTCATATTTATTGGAGGGTGAATGGGATTAAGAATCAATTCTTTGTAATTAAAACGTTAAAGATAGACCGTACCTTAATTATTACAAGATCTCCAAGGAATAATCATATTTCTTATATGCTTAAGATGATCATACCAAGATGGGACATTTCCCATAAATTATAACAAACAAAGCCAAAAATAAAAATAAAGGATAAATAGAAGAAGAAAAACTAGATCAAAATCATCTAAAAAATAAGAATGTATTTATTTAAAAACTATATTTGATTAATATATATTTAATGTATAGATCTAAAAACTATATTTGATTAATATATATTTAATGTTAATTAGAAAAAAAATTTCTTCCATATATGAACATGCAATTTTTTAGGTTAGGATGGGTGGTACTGGCCCCAAAATTGTCAAATTTGTTTTGAGATTTGTGCAATACAAATTCCTTGTATATAAAACACTAATCTAAAAGTAAATACAATGATTTCAAGATCCATCATAAGTAAAATTATACCCAAAGTATTAATGTTACACAACAAATCATAAGTAAAATATCCTCAAAATTAATAGATTATTTAAGTTTAAAATAATATTAGCAAGATAATTAGTCACTTGATTAGCTCCTCTAATAACATGGCAAATTTGAAAATTCAGCTTGAGAAACATAAATTCTATTTTCTTGATTTAAAAAAAAAACTTCGACGGTGGGAAGAACTCCGGCGATAAATTCTATACTTCAAACACTGACCAGACAATAATAGAGACCCATTAACTTAGAATTAATTATTTTTATATTAATCAAATATTTATAAAAAAAATGCACTACACCATGAGCCCCCCTAGTGATTTCCAATATGATCACCACAAGCTAATTCACTAGTAAATGAATCCCTTAACAAAATATTGAATAGTGGAAATCCACTCAATGATGAAAGAATTTTTGTATTTGGGGTCCAACAAATGAAAGGATAAAAAAGAAATTATGTGTTGAACTTTTTATGAGTTGATTAGATCGATGAATAAAACATGTGAAGAATGTAAAGAGTGCGGAATAGATATAGACAAACCTTTTAGTGATTTTATTATATAGACCACCTAAGGGAGAATTTCGGCGTTTCCCGAATATCAGGCAGAATTTCGGCGTATTCAGGCGGCGGGAAGAACTCCGGCGGTGGTCGAGGAGGAGCTGATTCTCCTTCTCTTCTTCTCTTTTTCTTCTCTTCTTCTTCTCTCTCTTGCTTGAGTTCCCTTTGTGAAGAATGAGGGCTCTATTTATAGTTTTTCTGGAGTGGCATAGCTCATAAATAGGTGTGAGATCAGGGGCGAATAGGGGGTCATCGAATGGACGGCCGATATTGAACCCTTCGATCATGCACTGTTCGTTGGACATTTTAAGGCCTATGTAATGTCGGAATTCGGCGATCTTGGGTTCGTTGGATTTGTCTCGTCGAGCAGCTCGATTCGACTATAAGCTCATTAAAATCGGAGACCGTTTGGTAACTCAAATTGTGTTACAAGCTTTCCAACATCACTTCGGGTGCTTGATTTGGGATCATTTGGGCTCGGATCAAGTTGAATTTGGTGCCATTGGGTTCGTATTTCCGAGACGCTCAGTTTGAGTATAAGCTCGCTGAAATCGGAGTTCGGGAGCTCCTAAATTTAAAATTTGAAGTGTCTAGTTTAGTTTCGCCTCGAGATTCGTGCTTCTTTGAGATAATTTTTTGAGAATATATCAAGACTATTAATTTTAGGAGACAAATATTACTAATACACGATTATCTAACAATTTTATAAAAATAAAATCAGATTTTAATGTTTCTACCTAAGAAATCGCCAAAGGTGCTATTGCATGCTCCATGACATAATTTAAGGACATTATCAGTATAAGATATTGTATGAGACTAACTTTCTTATTAATTCTTAAAAATGTTTTTTAGATTTTGTTTGGGACATCTAATTTTTTGCTGCTTTTTAAAATAATTTTTTAGTAAAAAAAAAAAATTAATTTTTATAATAAAACATTGATTTAAAAAATAGTGAGAAAGTCGTCTCAAACAAAATCTTAGTACAAAAAATTTTAGTTCTAAAAAACTATAACGTTTATGAAACAAATTTATCTTGATGATTTAATAGATCTTTCAATTTCTAAATACATAAATAAATTTAATAAAAAAGCTCACCAAACATAAACTTTTACTTTCATAACAAAAATGTACACTAGAATGAACATACTAACATTAAACAAGATAATTAATAAATACAATAAATCAAAATATATACTACAAATATTAAAAAAAAATCGAAAAAGAATATTGTGTCTGCCAGATTAAATGAAAATATGAACTCAAAAATACAATCCAGTCAAATTTAAATTATTTTATCATTAATTTATATTTTTCTAATATTTGTTCAACATATTTGCCTCTTAAAAAAGTATATAAAAAAAAAAAAAAAATTCCATATGATCGATGACAGTTTGAGGTTCCTATGAAGCCAAGTCATTTGCTTATCATTGTAAATATATAAAAAAATAAATAGTACATTGGAATCAAATATATCAGGGACACCTATTATCCCTACACGGATCCAACTAAAAAAGTCCCCACTCCCCACCATATTTTTAACTTGTAGCTTGCTTGAAGCCCTTAGCCGTCCATTCATCCCTCCTCACATCTATAAATTCATGGCTCTAACTCTTCTTCTCTACCATCTCTCCTCCTCCTGTTCAGACTTCCAAAAGCTTAGAACTCTCATGATGATCAACTCGAAGAACTCCAAAACCAAAATGGTTAGTTCAGTTTGCTAAAGCTGATGTGATCAATCGATCTCTTTACTTCCAATATGCTATATAAGTTGGAAGTAGAATCTCCATGAGTACTGGACTGCATGATTTCTTCTTTCTTCCTCACTTGCCTTCCTTCTTAATATTTATATATATGTTCTTCTTACAGATATATTTTCTATCATTTATTATAATTTGTTGACGATAAATATACCAAAAAAGTGGATCTCTTGTCTGTGTTTAGCATAATCAAAGCATTGTGGCTTACAAATAGCTGTGTATAATGATGAAGGAACAGTTAGAGCAAGGAAGGAGAGGAGGAGAAGGAGAGGTGGAGCTTGGAAGAAGAGACTTCAAAGAGAAACTCGCTGAATATACCGCAGATGGTTCTGTGGACATCAGTGGACAAGTGGCCGCTAAAGCAAGAACAGGAGGATGGGTGGCTGCGGGTCTAGTGCTAGGTAAATCTAACCATTTTCTATCATTCATTTAAGAATATATATTATTTTTCTTAAATTCCATTTCGTATGTTTTTTCTATGTTATATTTTTCATAATAATAAAACATATTCTCAAAAATCTCCTCTTCAAATGTGTATTTTCTCTATGATTTTGATTCCATATAAGAATAGGAGGATTTTATTTCATGCAATATAACAAAAGCCCCTACTTGATCATCATTAACTATATTAGATGAAGCCTTTGAGCTT
Organism: Dendrobium huoshanense; assembly: GCA_016618105.1. Lineage (NCBI taxonomy): Eukaryota > Viridiplantae > Streptophyta > Magnoliopsida > Asparagales > Orchidaceae > Dendrobium > Dendrobium huoshanense. The sequence continues at coordinate 59,957,156 of CM028345.1, forward strand.
TTTATCTATTATTCATTATATAAAGTTTTGAGAAGTAATAAAAGAAACAGTAGACAAATGAAATTGTATTTGCTACTTAAAAAGCAAAGCAATGAAAAAGTTATTCCAAACACTAAATGATTATGAAGCCATGAATAGTATGCATAGATTTATGAGCATGAAGTGTTACAATTATATCTGCATATATAATGATTGGGTGTGTTTCTTTTCCCACACGTTAAAGTTTGTGAAGAAGCAAATATGAGAAGGAAGGGTGGGTCCTTTAATTGATGATTATTATAACTTATATAAGTTTAAACTTTATAAATATAAGAATAATATGTGCATTTATTGTTTGTGGAAATTAGGCTGCGTCCGTTTGGGTAATCTGGTTTGGAATTAAAGGCAAAAAAAGGAGGATTACGTGTGATAAGAGGAAATGGAAAGCAGCTCTTTTGGTGATTTGTGACATTTTATAGCTTTGCTAAAAGTGATTATTGTGTACTTATATTTGTTATTATTTATTTATTTGTTAGCATTGAAAAATAATTTAATTTTCATAGTAAGTGATGCAAGAAGAAAAAAAGAAGATAAAATTGTTAAATTAGTGTCAATAAATTTTCATATTTTCATAAATTATGTTTAATTTGTTAAAAAGATGCATGAATTTGCATTTATAGCGTAAGGGGAAGAATGGATTTATATTTTAATACATATTTAATACTAATATGATATTAATACATAACAATAAGATTAAATTACAAAGTCTATCAGTGAAAAAACAAACCTCGCTAAATTATCTCTCTTATAGTTGATATTTCAATGAATTTCAAAGACTTTTTTTTTTTTTTGAGATAAGTGCAATATAAACTTTAATTAACAATTCGATGACTTTGCGACTCATCTAACCAAACTTTTATTAGAATGTCCTGATATAAAATTTAGGACCTATTTGAGACGGTTGTAACATTTTATAAAGTTGATTATGAAATTGCTGATGATAAAAAATAATTACGCTATTATAATTACATAAAACAGCTTTACAACACATAAGTTTTTGAAAATTAATGAGAAAGTAGCAAAAAAATAGTAGCCTAATGAATTTATGATTGGTGTCTGAAAAACAAAATAGCTATAAAACTACCCCAAATAGATCCTTAGTCATCCAAATGAGAGAGGAATCATCCTATTGCAAGTTTAAAATTTTGGATTCTATAGTATTATATACTCACCCTATTTAATATATATTATGCAGTGAATCAAGGATTAGCCACGCTTGCCTTCTTTGGCGTTGGTGTGAACTTGGTATTGTTCTTGACAAGAGTGGTAGGCCAAAACAATGCAGATGCAGCTAACAATGTAAGCAAGTGGACTGGAACTGTTTACATATTCTCCCTTGTTGGTGCTTTCCTCAGCGACTCTTATTGGGGAAGATATAAGACCTGTGTGGTCTTTCAACTCATATTTGTCATTGTGAGCTCCTCATACACTAAACATCCATGCAAGCTTGTCATCACTTCTTATAACTAATTGCTTTTGTAATTATCTCAGGGCTTGATAACACTATCCCTAAGCTCACAAATGTTCATGCTTAGGCCCTCAGGGTGTGGAAATGCTAAGGAGCCTTGTGGGGCACACTCAAGCTTGGAGATGGGATTATTCTACCTTTCCATATACTTAGTGGCCCTAGGAAATGGAGGTTACCAGCCTAATATTGCAACATTTGGGGCTGACCAATTTGAGGAGGGTGACCCTAGAGAAGCTCATTCTAAAGTTTCCTTCTTTAGTTATTTCTACTTGGCCCTCAACTTAGGATCACTCTTCTCCAATACCTTCTTGAGCTACTATCAAGATGAAGGGTTGTGGGCATTAGGGTTTTGGGCCTCAAGTGGGTCAGCCTTATTGGCCCTAATCTTATTCCTTTGTGGTACTCGACGCTATCGGTATTTTAGGCCCGGAGGCAACCCTCTATCGAGAGTAAGTCAAGTTGTACTTGCAGCTTTGAAGAAGTGGAAAGTCAAGATGCCACTTCCTGGAGAGGAGGATTTGTATGAGTTGGATGGAAAAGAAATTGAGGCAGCTACAACAGAGGGGAGTAAGAGGATCCTCCATTCTGAAGGATTTAGGTGAGATTGTGTTCAACTAATGGATTTAGTAAATATATTTATCATAATTTTTTTCTTAGCTAATTATAATTTACACCATCGAATATGTAAAAAAAATCATATTTATCATGAATAAATATGACATTATCCAAACATTATGGTATTTTCACAGATACATCTTTTATTAATAAATATTTTTTATGATGTTTTAAAAATATATTAACTTTGAATGAATGAATGAACTCTTGAAGGTTCTTAGATCGAGCTGCCCTCATCACCACTACCGACTTCCCTCCCTCCGGCGACTCCACCACCCCCAACCCATGGAGGCTTTGCACAATCACCCAAGTCGAAGAAGTAAAATGCATTCTTCGCCTCCTCCCCATATGGCTCTGCACCATCCTCTACTCTGTTGTCTTCACTCAAATGGCTTCCCTCTTCGTTGAGCAAGGTGCAGCCATGAACACCACCATTGTTGCCGGATTTCGTATCCCTCCGGCGAGCATGTCTGCCTTCGACATCCTCAGCGTGGCCCTCTTCATTTTCTTCTACCGCCGCCTCCTCCAACCAATCGCTGCCGCCCTTCGCCACGACCCAAGGGGATTAACAGAGCTTCACAGAATGGGTGTCGGCCTCATCGTCGCTGTCGCTGCCATGATTGCTGCCGGTTTCGTCGAGCACTTCAGATTGAAGTTGGCGCGTGGTGGCAATGCCAGCTCTCTCAGCATATTGTGGCAGGTAAGACACGAACTTGAACAAAAAAAGTTCTGTTTGTTCAGTAAAATAAGATCAAAATTTGAACTCCAACTCGTTTTTGCTCGATTCAATAGTTCTCTAAATAGATCCATTGTGACAGGTACCGCAATATATGCTGATAGGAGCATCAGAGGTGTTCATGTACGTTGGGCAGCTGGAGTTCTTCAATGAACAAGCGCCGGAAGGACTCAAGAGCTTTGGAAGTGCCCTCTGTATGACCTCCATCTCTCTGGGAAACTATGTGAGCGATATTCTGGTGACTGTGGTAATGAAAATCACCGGAAAAGATGATAGCCCAGGGTGGATTCCGGTGAACCTGAACAGAGGGCATATGGATAGGTTCTACTTCCTTCTGGCTACTTTAACTAGTGTTGATTTTGTGATTTATGTTATCTGTGCAAAGTGGTATAAGTGCATTAAGATAGAAGGAAAGTGCGAGGAAGAAGAAGAAGAAGATTTCAGTGATTAACTTGAACTGCTAATCAGACAAAAAGTAGTAAGCAAAGGCTATTTCAAGGGTGTTGTAAGGTGAGCATAGCTCACAAAAAATATTTTTGCTTTGTATTACTCTGTATTGTTCTGTATTGATATTAGTTTAGTATCAATACATACTGATACAGAGTGGGAGCAAGAACCAGCTCTGCAAAAGCAATCAATAATCTCTCTATTTCAACATGAAATGAGATTAAGGGGTTAGAAATAACTGTTTCTTGTTCATTGTTTCCTGCATAAGAATCCTGATGTATATTATTAGTTACTCTGTATTATTGCCAGCTTGATGATCTATGAATGAGGATGAGACATATCTTAGTACAGCAAATGAAAATTGTGTTAGCTACTTTGTAAAGATGCAGCAGAAAAAAGACTACCAGAGAGAGACTGAGAAGCTTATAATGGGTTTGTGGGAAAAGAAATGCGATATAAATAAAATGTCTACAGAACATACCTGAATCCTTTATGCCTAACTTATCTCCATAGCGCATAATGACTCACTCCATTCAAAATATATAATCAATCATTAATTAAGTCTAATCAATTAAATATTTAATGCTAATGATTTAAATATATAATCTAATCATTAGATATGACCAGATTTATAAACCTCAATCAAAATTAGGGAAATACATAAGATATTATATTAGTTGTTTTGGGAAGTTTAAATATTAGCATAGTCATCTTTAAATTAATTTAATTTTCTTCACATAATTTTTTAGGTATATAAGATAAAAGAATTGATAGTATAGCATATAATAAATTATCAAATCAATAATTAATCCATCATTAAGGCTTCGTGTGGGACAACTTTCTTCCTGCTTCTTTATATAACTTTTTATTATAAAAATTAAATTTTTGTACTAAAAAGCTATTTTAAGAAATTGTAATAAAGCCATCCCAAATAAAGCCTAAGGCTTCGTTTGGGACGGCTTTCTTTCTGTTTCTTAAAACAGCTTCTTAGTACTAAAATTAAATTCTTTATACTAGGAAACTGCTTTAAGAAGCAATAAGAAAGCCATCCCCAACGAAGCCTAAATGAGCATTTTATCAAATTCATAATAAGCTGCTTATTAAACAACAAATAAGCACATTCATGAACATAAATGAACAAATAAATCAATGTTCAATCTTACACATTTATATGATGAGCCTTTTCAATTTTATTCAAACTTCCTAAATTATTTAATTAAATAAATATAAATGAGACTTATATGAATGAATATTAATTATTTTAATATGAGCTGCTAGTAACTTAAAAGGCCTCAAGTTAGATATCAACTTAATTATCATACAGGTTAGTATTAGACGATAGATATTCGTCTCCTCTCTGTCAATTTCTATTCTGTTTCTTTTTCTTTTCAGTACAGATTTTATGGTATAAAAGAAAGCCTCGAAGTGAATCATCCTAGTCTTCGAATTCCTTGATAAAATATCATAACAAGAAATATTTCTTGCAAAATTATGGTTGAAATCTTTGAAGCCATTGCAATTGGTAATCCAACATAAAATCCATAGATATTATAATCCTGCTCCTAAAATAACAATACAGCTAGCTAATAAAAGCTTTGCAATAATCCTTTCCAATTTTCTGTTCTTTGCCTTCTTTATGAAATCTCCATCTCATTGATATTTCCTAGAATGGCTCCTTCATACTTATGTCAATATAGAAATATACAGAAAGAGTCCATTTCAAAAAAAGGTTAAAAGGCGGAGATTTATACAAAAGATAAAGAACATCAAAGAGGAAAGGACTATCACAACCCTATGCGGTTGTATAAGAAGATTAAGCCAAAGGCCTCGAAAGGGGAAATTTTAAGTCTCCCCGTTTGCAATCGATATATAAAGACAAACTAACCTGCGTGCAAAGAAAGAAAACATGGAAATGGAAGATGGTATTCAAAAAGGACAAATAGAAGGTTCGATCTATATAATAAAACAATATCTGGTTGGAAAGAAAATATAAAATATTACATAGAAATAAGGGGACGATACAGTTTATGCAAATTTATATTCACATTCGCAGATGCATAAATACAAAAATATATATATATATAATAGGAATCCGATCTTCACAGCAAAAAAAAAAAAAAAAAACAATAACGAACAGAAAACTCTGTAGAAATCAGCAAGAAAGAAAAAGACTATGGGCTAATTGTATTGATATAGGCACAACAAATCAAGATACAAGTTGATCTACTATTTGATAGGTAGATTGACTCTCCATTGACTCAACACAAATCCTAGGCATCGCTAGGAACAACTCCAAAGAAAAACTAAAACAAACACACATATCACATAATGAAAATCAAAGAACCTAATTTGCCCTACACAATCTTTCCTAATTTCACACTCAAATTTGAATTAAAATCAACTCCCCTTCTTTCAATAAATTTTTTCTAATTCCCTCCCATATCTGAATTTAAATCAGGCTCCCTTTCCTAGATTAAAATTTCCTAATTCTCTACCAATTTTGATTTCCTACGGTAAGTAATTATAGGTTGAGTTATTCCCCCTTTGGATCCCCCTCTTTCCTTGCCCCCCAAACATCCTAGTGGGTCCCACAGCCTCCGCAAATATAGCAGAGATTATAACAATGGGTACACAGTCTACAATGGCATACATAGAAAGTAATAAACAGCAATGAAGCAAGAAGAGTTGATGTTGACTCGTGCACATTTTCATAAATGTATTTCACACCATATCTACCAACTCACATTAAAAGGGTTCATAGAAGAATCTGAATATTCAAATAGTATATATCGAAAATGGAAATGATGCCTCGATAGAAGTTTCACTGCTTCTTCATCTACAACTAAATAAATTTATTCATTTTTTAAAAACATATCAGCATCTGACATGTACTCATATGCAAGGTCACACACCATGTCATATGCATGTATGTGTGTTGCAGTAGAAACCAAGGCTCGCAGTAATATAATTATAGCTCGGGCATGGGCGGATCCACCTTAAGCCCTGGGAGAATTGCCACCTCCCGAAAAAATTATGAAAAAAAAAATTATTACATGATTCTATAGGTAATTTGTCCCGCTTCATGTATTTTTCAGTCTTTATTACAAAGGTTTTTAGACGCTTCCCCCGGAAACCCCTGCAGGGGCACTGCCCCTTGACACTGCGACTTGACCGGACAGGTCGAACCCTGCCAGGGGGTGTTGCCCCCTTGGACCCCCGACATATCTGCGAAGCATACAATGATGAAAAGATAGGAGTCGAGAGGCAGTACCCTTTGAACAAATTTTGGTTGTAAGTACATTTATGAAAAAAAACCTTTACACTTTTACTTGTAAGTTTGCCGCCGCCTCCCCCCCCCCTCTTGAAATTAAGGTTGGATCCGCCCTTGAGCCCAGGTGCAAAAAACTTAACTTCCTACAATTTCAGCAAATAGAAACGTTTCTATTATGGGACACTATTGATTTGTAAGACCTTTTATCTAACAAATAGCCATACACAATGCTTTCAATCCAAGAAAATGCATTCCAGTTTGCAAAATCCATTGTAAAAAATAGTTGTCAATGGGCAGCAACAAACAAGTTTATTTCTCACTGTAAAAACACAAAAGTAATTCTATTTTACATGAACATTGAATGGAATGCAACTAAGAGAAATTAAAAAAAAGGTTTATCAATTACATTTTAATTGAAAATTTAATCAAATAATAATGTCTAGCTGAGAGCAAAATTTTGAGAGAAAATTGCCTGAGGACTGCCATCTTCAAACCTTCCGAAGTTGTATGTGATGTGTGGATTCCTCGCGCCATATAGTGTGTGTTCCACTCTGAACAAGTGTAACAAATTCTTCGTTCTTTAGAAATCCCTGATTCTGTTATAAGAAATACGACAATAGAATTAAAATAACAAAGAGAAAGACAGTTAAGGTTGCAACTAGTAGGCTGGAATCAAGCATAGCTTTATACCAATAAGCGGCTTGTTGCTCTGGAGAAAGTCTCTTCAGCATCATCAGAAAACTTCATATAAATAGGTAATACTCCATGATAAAGTGCCAACCTCTGCTTAATCCTTTTGCTGCAAACAAAATTCATTGTGATTTAACATCTTTAAATCATCTTCGATGACATATTGAAAGTGCAGTTCATAGTAGAGTAAAATTGGAAGAACTTACTCATTAGTAAAAGCAAAAATAGTTGATGATGGACGATAATGACTTAGAAGTATAGCCATGGACCCAGTTCTGGTGAAAACAATAATAGAAGTGCCAAGACTATTGCCCATTATAGTGGCATGTAATGCAAACATTGCACTCATATGGCTTTGAAAAAACTCCTCGCCATGGGAAAGCTTCAAAAATCAAATGGGTTTAAGAAAAAAAAATTAGAGAATGAAAGCACTTTAGATCATCTCAGCAACACTTCAAAATAACTTGATCATTTCAAATCAAGATAAAGATGTTTATAAGAAACCCAAAAGAATGACACAGCCTTTATGTTCTGGGTAATCTGTACATACCAGGACCCCTGTAGCAAGACTTGGATGGGAAATACTAGTCAACTGTGATGATTCAGTTTTTAATGCCACGGTATGCATTACAGTAACTGCTTTTATGGGATACCTACAACCAAAGTAGGGTATGTGCTTAGAAATATCAGGAAAACAAGGTAGAAATGTATTTAATCTTTTATAGGATCAATGAAAATGCATCCCAAATAATTTTTCCGACAACATTAAAGCAACCATCTTTGCATTTGCTTGTTTCCATGACTATTAGCCTCTTTCTAGCTAGGGGTGTCAATATTTGACATGACCCGAAAATCCAACTCGAACCCGACCCGAAAATATCGGGTTAGGGTCAACCCAAACCCGAAACGGGTTGGGTTCGGGTTCAACAATTCAACCCGTTTCAAAAATCGGGTCGGGTTCGGGTTGACACTTAGACCCAAAATTGACCCAGAATTGACCTGTTTTTGACCCGAAAACCCGATTTTGACAAGGCAAACCGAGATTGACCTGTTTTGACCCGAAAAGCAGAGATTGACCCATTTTTGGACATAAAAACTAGCAGTTTTTTGTTGGCATCAGGTCATTCGGGTTGTGTCGGGTTGACCCGGACCCGAAGCCGGTCGGGTTCGGGTCCAAAAAATTGACCCGTTTGCAAAAACCGGTAAGGTTCGGGTTGACCCGAATAGTGTCGGGTCATTTTCGGGTTCGACTCAAACCAGACCCGTGACCCGAAATTGACACCCCTACTTCTAGCTCTCATAAATTTAGTTATCTAATAAAACATGGACACCTTGAGCACTGCAATATCAATTATTGATTGTTGACGTACTTTTTCGCATCGAGCCCGATTGGGCTCGATCGTGCTCGATCGATTCGATCGAAGGTCGTCAAGACGAATTTGACTCAAATCGAACCCCGATTTAATTAAATTAAATCAAATTTAATTTAATTAAAATCCAATCAAAACCAATCGAACCCCGTCGAGCTCAATTCGACACAATTCGACACAATTCGACATATTTCGGCGCTAATTCGAGTTCAATTTCACAGAATTAACTCGATCGGACCCAAATCGACTCAAATCGATTCGGGTCGAGCCCAATTCGGAGCTAATTTCAGCCCCAATTGATTGATTTGGGCTCAATCAACTCCCCAAATCAGAATTTTGAACCTAGGGCTGAGATTTTCTCTCAAATCTCACCCAAATTTGGGTTCAATGTACTCAAGTACATTCTCCTCGTTTCAAGTAACGAGAGAGTCTCATAGGCTCATTTGGGCGGTGGACTTGCTCCCTCGTGCTGTCCGTCCGTACCCGTCCCGAAACAAGAGCGGGAGAGGGAGTGGGGAGCGGCATTCGCTCCCTGTTTTCCTTTCGTGCCCGTCCCGACCCAGAGCGAACGAGCAAGAGAGCAGAGGCGGAGAGCTCCCAGCTTCGTGCGACTCCACCAGGCAAATCCTCTCCTTCGTGCGACTCCACCAGGCGGAAGCCCCGACCGGTCTCCCTCTCGCGTGCGGCAGTCCCGACCGGCCTCCCTCTCGCGTGCGGCAGTCCCGACCGGCCTCCCTCTCGCGTGCGGAACACCATTTCGACTCCACCTGGACGGTCGGCCGAACCAACCAGGAGCTCCGTCCCTCTCATCCGCCAGAGCTTCCGAGATCTCAAGCAAAAGGAAGGCTTCTCCTCCCTTCTCTTTCAACTCCGGCGACCTCTTGACGACGAAATCAGCTTCGGGAGACTATCGAACAGCAAAACCTGCTGTTTGGAGTGTGTAGACAGCAGCCAACAGCTTCCAGAAGCCTTCAAACAGCGATTTGGAGCCTTCGAAACGTCCCGAACAGCAGCGGCGACGTCCGGAATACCTTGGACAGCGACTTTGGAGCTTGGATTGAAGTTTGGAGCGACTTTGGAGCTTGGAGCGGACCTTGGACAGCAACTTGGGCAAACAATTGGAGCGCTAGGACAAACCGGGGAAGGTATACCTTTGAAACTTAGTGAAACCTAGGGTCCCCCATGGCCAATTGTTATGTGGTTGACGCCTCCAAGCCCTAGGTCCGTAGAAACTTTAATTTTCGCTCTCCTAAAATCCTATATCCGCTGTCCACTTGTACAAATCATGAAAATTAAGTAAATTTCCATGATTTGTCCTCATGTGAGGGCTAAAAAGATAGCGGCGTGGCGATGGGGCGTTGAACTTGTGTTCAACGTCCCTATTTTTGCATGAAAATAGTATCCATGTCATGCTTAGTATTCTTACCTTTGACCAAACCTTAGGTTTAGTAGCTCGCCCAATGTCTAATGAAATGTAGAAGTACGAGGACTCTTGTCTAAGTGTGGCACGCGTTAACATATCCCTAAAACTTGCATGTTACAACAAAACTAGCACATGCATGTGATAAGGTTGCACCGCCATGACATTCACTATTCCCTCTAAATTTGCTAGAAGCTCAAATATGCATTCCAATTATTTTTATGAAGTTGTGGGATCTTTTATGAGCATTATTAGTTCATGTTTCTAATCCCACAATCAATAGATTGATTGGAAGACATAGTTGAACCTCTCCAAATTTAGGGAGACAAAGCGAAAACTCTCTTTATTATGCGCTTTCTTTTTTTAATATTAAATTAAGCTTATGTGAGTTGTTGTCTTTGAATGATCGCTATATGTCATTGGCTATGGTCCTTGTACCTACAATTTGCAAAACTATGAATATGCCCACCAAACTTATGGATGCTTGCAAAGCAATGATGGGGTGGTCTATGGCTTCAAGGAGCTTATAGATCGCACCCCATCATATATTGGAAGTTGGTTGGATATGTTAGTGTAGTTTGTAAGTTGATGGGTTAAGGGTTTTAACACATAACTTAGGCACTTAGTGAAGCTTTCGAAAAGACAATCGAAAGCCTTCACCCTTAGGCTCCCCTTAGTCTCTAGAAAACTAATTCTTAGAGCCTATCCATAGGATTTCTAATGACATTCCATCCTATGTCTTTAGATCCCTAAGATGATATTGCATATTGTCTTTCTAGGAGAGTCGTAGGAGCAAGTCCGCCTCAATCTTTCCTACCCAAATCATGCCAAATTGATTTGGAAATCTTTTCATTGAGTTGGAAGCTCTCTAGTAGTCTTTCCTTTCTCATGTATGGAATTTTGGGGCATCTCAAAGTGTCCATTTTCCATTGCATGAACAAATCTTAACCTAGGACCCCAAAAATCCTAGATTCAACTCTCTTTGCTTGTAGATACAAATTCTACAATCACTCACCTATCTCTCCCTCATGCATGGTAATTTGGAGCACCACAAAGCTCCATCTTTTCATTGCATGATTGTTCTCAACCTAGGATTCCAAAAGCCTAGGTTCCACTACATGTCTGTTCTTAGGTCCCTCTTAGATCTTGCCAAAATAGATCTTTAGGTTTCTCCTAGAAACTTTCAAGTCCCCAAAATCATATCAAATTTGATTTGGGAAAACCTTCTACGCATTAGGAAGTTAGCCTTCCCTCTTTCAAGCAAATCCAAAACATTTGTAGGAGAGTGGGAAGTTCTCTTCCTTATGACATGTCCCTCACACTTAATAGTTGGGACGTTCTCTAAGTCCCAATTATTATAGTACATGAATCAAGGTTTTAGAAAAACAAATCCTAAGCCTCTCTCCCTTTTTCATTTGCTAACAACACAAAGTTAGCAAATAAACATTTCTCCCTTCATAAATGATGATTTGGAATTCTCTAAAATTCCAACATGTCATTATATGAAAATCTTATAGCTTAGAGCCAAAAATCTAAGTTCTCCATTTCTTTCGTTTTGAGACTAAGATCAATGAAAGAATTCCTTTTTAGGCTTAGGATTCTAAAATCTAGCCTATCTCATTTGCCTAACTTATATAGGTAGATGACCCCTTAATTTGTAGTCCAAAAACTACAAATTACATCTCTTATGCAATAATATTTGGAGCACCTCAAACTTCAAATATGTCATTGCACAAATTCTTTCTAACTTGGAACCAACTTCCAAGTTCTCCCTCCTAGTTTGTTGAAGCACCTAATCAACAAACAATTCACTCATGTGTTGTATTTAGAGACTATCCAAGGCTCTAAGTGCTCCTCCTACACATGAATCTTTGTAGTTTGGAACCAAACTCTAAACTATCAACCCTTGTGTTGGAACATAGAACCAACCCATCTTTTCCTTCCCTTCGTTTGTTAAGACATACAATTGACAAATGAATGTTCCACTCCTCCATGTATGATAATTTGAAGTCTCCAAAGGCTCCGATCAATTATCATTACATGATAGTCAAACTTTAGAAACAAATTCTAAGTAATCCTCCATTTGAATGTTGAAACAAAATCAACAATCCTTCTCTCTCATACATGATTATTTGGGACATCTCAAGGCTCCAAATGTATCATTGTATGAATCATCTAGACTTTAGGACCAAATCCTAAGGCGTTTCTTCATTTGTTGAGTCATAGAATTAACAAATGAGCATCTATCCCTATTCACTTGGTTCCAACCAAGTGAATGACCTTCCCCTTGAGTATCAAGTACTCAAAGAGCATTCATGAATTTTTGTAACTCTCTAAGTTACATTTTCTTCCTTCAACCCCTAAGTTGTAGGAAATCTATCAAACCCTTTATTTATTGGAACACAAACCAATAAGTAATTCCTTAAACATAGGACTCAAATCCTAGTCTTCATCATTTGCTTAGTTACTAATTAAGCAAATGAATACCCCTCCTTGGACACCAAATGTCCAAGGTATCCCTTTCAACATGCAATCCAAATGTTGCTTGTTGCTTCTTTCTTCTATAACCCAAACGCTATAGGAAGACCCTCTCATTCTCCTAAAGCACAAAATTGGGAGAATGTGCACTTCTCTTTGAACACCAAATGTTCAAAAATGTTCAAAGAATGTTTTAGAAGCTTGCAACCCAAAGTTGCATCTTCTCTTCTTCTTTCTACAACTCAAAAGTTGTATGAAAATCTCACCCAAATCTCCTATTTGTTGAATCAAAATCAACAAGTAATTCAATCCAAAATTATTTGTTTGTTGAACCAAATTCAACAAATAATTCCATACCAAGCAAAGGAATCAACTCCTAGCTTTCTTTCATTCTCCTAACGCAAATTGGGGGAATGAGTTCCTCTCTTTGGACACCCAAAGTTCAAAGAATTCTTGATGTGTAAGCCCAAATCTACACATCATCTTCTTATGTTTGCTTAATCCAAACTTAGCAAACTAAGTACCCATCATTGAACATAAGAGTTAAATGATAATCTCTCTTGATTTATAACTCCAAAGTCATAAATCTTTCCCACCTATTGAGCTAAAATCAATAAGTGACTCAACTTTGTTTGTTTAATCCAAATTAAGCAAATGAAATTCACCTCCTTGAATACACAAAATTCAAGGAGACACTCTTCTGATTCGTAGCCCCAAAGCTACTAATCTCCCTCACTCCCATAGGTTCCAAAAGCCTTAGAAGATATCATACCTTAGCCCAAAAGCTATAGGTTCTCTCTCCTTCAACTCCAAAGTTGTAGGAGATTTCTCCTCTCTTTAGCTCAAAAAGCTAGGGGGAGTTCCCCTACATTTAGCTCAAAAGCTAAATGTTGAATTTCTATGTTTCTCCTCTTAGCTCCAAAAGCTAAGGAGATTTCTCCAATATGTAGCCCAAAAGCCACATGTTGGATGCTCCTTCCTTAAACCCAAACTCTAGGAGGACTTTTATTGTGACATACCACACAAGCCTCACACACTTAGGTGCACAGCCCCTTAGGCATGCTAGGATTAGAGTTTTTCTTTGTGTGCGCATGTGATTGATGTTGTGGATTGATTGTCCTTGGATTGTCTGCGTGTGGGCACTTGCCCTTAAGTGGTTAACATAGAAATATAAATGCTTTTCTGTGCAGGTGGCCATATCTAAAAAGGGGGCGCTCATAAATAATAATAAAATGCTTGCATGACAGGTATCGCTTAAAACCCCCCAAAGATGTGGCCAATAGGGTAGAAGCAGGGGCCCTAGCACTTAGCGCTCTAGGTGTTAGGCCAATTTTGAGATGATTACATGCTTATTATATAAACTGCCTCCTAACTCTGTTTTGCAGATTTAAGTCTTTTTTTATCATGTATTTGGTAGAAATATGATGTAAAACTTGCGGGGTTTGGATCAAAAAGCAAGGAAGATCAAGGGAGGAAGTACCTTTTTGGAGATAAAGCTTGAAGATCCCCACAAGTAGAGTCTGTAATTAATTCAACTGGGTTGTATAATGGCAGACAACTCAGCTGCCAAATTTGGTTGTAATAAATTGGACTTTATCTACATTTCTGCATTTTATTTATAAATAAAAGCATGTGTTGAAGTGTTTACTGGGTGTGCAATAGAAATGCATGTCTTTCCTAGGTTTCTTCCCTTTGTTTTTGTGGGCGTGGCTTGGACTTTTGATACGGTAGGCTCTTAGGACAAAACTAAATTTTCTACCCATTTAAAATGTAAGCAAACTAAAATGAAATTAGGCTTCATGATTTTCTAACAAAAAGAAACTTGCATGGCTCCCTTCAAGGAGCTAAGTTTTAAAAAAAAAAATTTTAAAACAATCATGCATGGCCAAAAATATGTTGCATATAGAAAGCCCTCACTTAAGGATTAGATAACAAAAGTCTTTTTCTTTGTGAGTCAGCATTTGCATACCACACATACTTAGGCATCTTAGCCTCAAAGCTAAGTTATAAGCCCTACCTTCTAAATAAAAATAACCCTACCACTCTATATTTGCATTGAGACTAAACAACATGGTTTTAAAAGCGATTAGGGGGAGTTTAGCTGGTAGTCCCTTCCAGACGGAACAATAAATCCAGAGGTCGGGCGGGCTATGCCTCTTGTGAGGTGTAGCTTGTAAGTCACTCCTTGCACTCGTTAGATCTAGGTTCGAGGCACTGCCTATCGGTAGTCCTCACCTTAGTCTTAGGGTCTGAGGCATGGGTTGATTCCAAATCACCCTATCAGTCCTCATCTTTCGGGCAATTTCTCCAACAAGTGTTGTTGGGATGTAAGCCCCAATCTTCTAATAAAATATCAACTTAAACCAAAATTAAGTTGCTAAAATGTAAAGCCCAACATAGGGTAGTTTGGGCACCTCTGAGTTTCATCTCAGAATCAAGTGCCCCTATTTCACCTCCTTTGACTTTCATTCCCAAAATCCAATCTAAGTTGATCTCTTCAACTCCTTGAAATTCCTAAAAGGCCAAATCCTTTAAGCAAGACTTTCATGGATTTTAAAACAACAAAAATCAAACTTTAGCCAATATCTAAAATGACTTCCAAAGCAAGAAAACCACTAGTTTAATCAAAAGTTTTTCCAAATCAAACTTGGGATGTAATTAACCATAGGGGCTTGCCCCTATGGGATGTCTATACCCCAGAAATAAATAAACCCCACTCAACCAAACATTGAGTACGGGAATCTCTGTTAAATAATTGTAAATTTTATTATTGAGCCCATAAGAAAATGGTATTTTTACCCTCCGGGGTAATATATCGTATTCTTATGCCGTGCCCGATTATAAAATATGCAATCCGTTTGAGGATACAAAAATTCTCCAACAGATTTTCTGGCGACTCCGCTGGGGAGGATGTCTCTTTTCATCTAAACTAGTGATTTTCATCAAGTCATCCTAAATGTTGGCTAAATGGCATTTGCAAAATCAAATTTTGTATTGTATATCTCTTCCAATTTCAAATGTTGGGTTGAATGGTTCCAATACAAGCAAATGCAAATCAAAACTGAGCTTTTCAAATGAACTTTTAAAAATATAAGAAAGATGAACTTTGATTTTCCAAGATTAATCATTTTCAAAATCTCAAAAATAAATTCAATCCCAAATTTCCCCACATCAGAATTGTTGTGGTTATAAGAAATTTACAACCAAACAATGTCAAGTGGTGTGAACTTCCAAAATCTTTCAATTTCCTTCATCATTTCATCAAAATTTGGGTCACAGTTGTGGGCGGTCAGTGATTCAAGTCAGTGGTCAGAAAACCCAAAAAAAGTGCAATGATTGGTTGATGTCATGATAATTGAGTTCGAAGAGATACAACAGAGGGATTGATGTCGGAAATTTTGATTTTCAGGGTATCTGTTGGGATTCAGTTGCTTGGAAATTCAGTAGAACAAAAATGGAAGGCAGACTGATTTTTAAGTTTGGTGATCAGTTACAGTTGTCCTTTGATCAGTCCCGCTTTGCTCCTGGGGATATGATCAAATTTGGGCAGGGTTTTAAGGATATGGAGGTTATTTTCCAAGGTCCTACACCCTCTGAAGCTAGGACTTTATAGAATCAACCTTCATCTAAAAAGAAGGTGTTGGAAATAAACCTGTCCACTAGGGAGAGGTCACCTACTCAGGATAGTAGGAAGAGGGTGGCTGAGCTGTCTCCCAAAGCTTTAGCCTCTCGACCTTCTGTTTTTAATAGGTTGACCTTCCCTAAGGTCCTAAAATCAGATGAAAGACAAACAGCTTTAACTCCAGTGTTGCATAAGCAGAAGTTTGTTAAGAAAGAACCTGAGCCAGTTCAGTCTGTAGTAGTTGCTCCAAGTGTCCCTGGGTCTGAGGGTCCTTTCCAGTTTAGTCAGTTTGAGGAAGGGGGCAGCTCTACCTACCTCCTTACTAGATCCCATAAAAGGAACAAATATAGGAGGTATAAGAAGAGAAAGGAAAGGGAAGAAAAAGCTGAGCGGGATTCTGAGAGATGGACCTCTCTCCATTAGCTGAGGGGAGTAGGTTCTATCCTCTTTCTTTATCTAGGGGAGAGGAGAATGTTAAGAAGATAGTTACACCGCCCCCTAGACCCCCACTTAGAGTTTTTGAAAGTACTCCTGATGAGATGACAAAGAAGTGGGAGAAGGGAATGAGAAGAATTTTTCAAAGGGTGGCTGATCGAATGCATACCACCAAAGAGGAAGTGATTAAGGCCATGAAAAACACAATCACTAGAGATTTTGCTAAGTTACTTCTGAAAGAGGATAGAGATCCTGAAGATAGCAAATTGATTGTAGAGCCAACCCAAAGAGATAGGCGCAAATTCTCTAGGAAGCCAGCAGTGTCAGCTTTGATAGATGGGTATAGTTCTGGGCCTCATCAGGAAAGGGCAGCTAGTGAGCAGATTGTTTTGGTTGACTACTCAGCACCGCTACCTGAGGTTCGTGGCAGACCAAAGGTTGATCACCCTGATCGCCGAGTGGTCCCTCGAACTTCCCTTTCTAGTTCTGTTAGATCTGATGTACCTACTAGGTTTAGGAGGTCTCCAAAAGAAGACCAACCTCCTACTCCTTATGATGAGCCACATTCTGGGGGTCACATTCAGACTCCACCTTTAGATGAGGTAAATTTGGGACACCAAAAATCCCATACCTCCTCATCTGGGGTGAAGGAAAAATGGAGACCCAAGGTGGTGGCTCCATCAAAGGTACACTCTTCCTCTTCCACTCATGTTGATCCTAATGATAAAGGGAAAGCACCAATGGAGGTGAATAGTTATGAGGAATATCATCCTTCTCATGTCAACCCTTCAACAGGCAAAACCATTGAAGAAATGATGGATTACTTGAAAGAAAGCCTTAGAAAAATTGATGAGGATGAAAGGAGGGACAAGGAGGAAGAGGAAAATTATAAAAAGTTGATTGAAAATTTTAATCCTGATGAGTATGATCTTATGGATGAGGAGGATATCTATGTTCTCCACTATAGCAGAAGAGGATCCTCTCTTCCAGGAGACCCTCATACAGATGAGCTATTGGAGGTGCCAGTAGAGGAGGAAGGGAGTGAAAATCCCCAGATCCGTGCCTTGCTACAACAGTTGAAAGAAAAGGATACTCAGCTTAGTGAGATGTCTAAAATGTTAGATGAGATGGCCTCTGCCATGACTGCCCTTACTACTCAGCTTTTGGGTCCCCAAAAGGCCCCAAACACAATTGATAAACCCTCTACTAGTGCAGAAAAGGCTAAGGAGGTAGTACAAGTTGATGAGGATATTGGGAGTCAGGAGAAGAATGAGCCTGGGTCAGTAAATCTTCAACCTTCAAAGGAAGATTTGAAGGATTTCATCAATCAGCAAATCAAGGAGTCTATAGCACACGGGAAAGGAGGTCACTCTGTTCAAAGAGGAAGACCTTATCCCGAGGAGTTTGACTTAGTACAATACCCCAAAGGTTTTGTTTCCCCTTCCTTCAAGCTCTTCAATGGTATAGGAAACCCACGTCAACATTTAGCTCACTTCAGAGCTGGGTGTTGTAATGTGGGTGGCAGTGACGCTCTCCTCTTCAGACAGTTTGTGAGCAGTCTTTCAGGGGTGGCTTTTGACTGGTACGCTGAGTTACCAAATGGTTCAGTAAAGACCTTTTCAGAGTTGGAATCCTTGTTTGTAAAGAGGTTTGCGGGGGCCCAACATCATGTTACAGTGGGAGACCTTGTGGTGGAAAGGCAAAAGCCAAATGAGGGGTTGGTGGATTACATTCTTAGGTGGAGAAACCTTAGCCTAAAATGTGAACCACAACTCCAAGAACAACATGCTATAGAAATTTTACTAAGAAATATTCATGGTCCTATAGCACTCATTCTCAAAGGGTTCACTATTAGGACTTTTGAAAAATTGATTAGTAAAGCTTCTGGCTTGCAATCTGAAGCATCTCAGTTGTCATTCCTTAAAGATAACAGCAATGGTGACCAAGCCAAGAAATTCAAACAGAAAGCAGTTGAAAAAAAGGGCAGTGTGTCAGCATTATCTTTTCAAAAGGGGAAGCAGATTCAGATCACTGAGCAACAGCAGCCTAGAAAGATCACTGAGCAGCAGCCTAGAAAGGATAAGGAGAGGGCAGTCAAAAAGCCTGATCCTAGGGGATTGACAGAAAAGATTAACCAACAGTACTCTTTTAGGAGAGATGCTACAAAGAAAATCTTTAAGTCTTTGATCCAAGATGATAATTTCCAACTCCCCAAACCCAAAAGACCAGCAGATGTTGATAAGAGCAATGAGCCAAACTATTGCCCCTATCATAGGATGTTGGGTCATGTTCTACAAGATTGCTATGTTTTTAAAGATTGGGTTGAAAGTGAGTACAAGTCTGGTAGGATGAGTATTCCTAATGCATACTTAGCAAACCCCTCACAAGGGTCTGCTAAGGTTATTCATGTGGAGGTCATCCCTACTAAGGGGCAGAAAGTAGCGTCAACCACTACAGTTTCCCCTCCAACAGTGTTCAACCAGAAGGGCAGTGTTGAGTTGCTTACAAATGCAGAGGGTTGGCAGTTGTCTTTGTCCAGATCTTCCTTGAAAAAGCTAAACAAGTTACCCAACACCCCATTGGAGTTTCCAAAAGAAACTCAAATGCCCATGAAAAAGGCATTTGGAGTTCCTCCAAATAACTCAATGGAGGGAAAGGGTCCTTCACCTTTGAAACTTCTTGAAAAGAGAGTTTCAATGGTGAAGGGAAAGAAAAAAGAAGAATCATTTTCTAAAATCAAGCAAGTTATCCTTCCAAATGGCAAGGGGAAATCCCCCAAGCCTCTTACCCTCTCTGATTTCATGTATGTTCCAAAGGGTGTTAGTGAAATGAACGATCCTTTCGCGTACGTGTTATCTGTCCATTCTGAATCTGAAAATGAACAATCTGTGTTTGAGTCTTCTCAATTGCCTGAATCATGTGAATCCAGTTCTGATGATGATCTACCCGTGTACAAAATGCAGGGAGTAAAGATTGTCATTGAGCCCGAGTCACCTGATTTAGAGACAAATCAAGTGAAAGAAGAATCAGATTCTGAGGTTTTGGTTGATGTGACATCAACTTCTGAGCCTGAAGAGATAACAGAAATAAATCTCAGAAGTGGTCGTGTTGTACCATCTCCAATGGCATCTAAAAAAGATAAGGGAAAAGAACCTGTCAAACGAAATGAGGGCGTGGTTCCACCAACACTTGCTTCACAAGAACAAGTGGGTGGTGGACCACCAAAAGTGGATTATAATGTGCTAGCTCACCTTAGGAAACTACCTGCGAGGTTGAGCATATATGATGCTCTCGTGCTTTCTCCTGAAATGCGAGAGGCTTTGGTCAAGGCTTTACTTGATCCTGAAATTTGTTTGGCTCAACTCGCAGGGTGTTCCTTTGAGGAGGCTTTACACTTCAAAGAAGTACCTGGAGTAACCTTTTCTGATGAGGATTTACTTCTAGGTACTTCAGATCACAATCGCCCACTTTATATCACTGTTGACATTGACAACTTCAAGTTGAATAGAGTGCTTGTTGATCCGGGTGCATCGGTCAACATAATGAGCCTAAGAACTTTGGCCCATCTCAATGTTGACACGCAAAAATTAAGCTCTGACAAAATGATGTTGCGTGGCTTCAATGAAAAGGGGCAAAGGGCTTTAGGCTCCGTCACTCTTTCTCTTTTGATAGGGGATTTGAGAACTGAGGCTAAATTCCATATCATTGATTCTGAAACTTCATTTAAAGCACTTCTTGGTAGGCCTTGGCTCCATGAATACAAAATGGTTCCTTCCTCTCTACACCAATGTATGAAATATGAAAGGAATGGTGTAGAGTACTGCATAAAGGGAGATTTGAAACCATTTAGTGTGCATGAAGTTGGGAAATACGAAGATGCTTCTTACTATGTTCCAAAGAGGCTATCAGTGTTTTCTAGATCTGTGGTACCAACTGAAGATCAAGTGGGAACTAGTGCACCTAAAGAAAAGTCTCCAACACTTGTCCAAGAGCACCTTCAAGAGGAGCTTGAGGAAAAGATTAGATGGAATCCTGCCCCTCCTTCAACACAACGAGGAGGTAGGATGGCACAACGTGCTCGTGGGAGAGATCGTGGTAGAGGAGGTAGAAGCCAAGATGGGTGGAGGATGAGGGCCACCAATGCCTCATCTCCACCACCTACTCCTAGAAGGCCCATCACCCATGTAGGCTCAGGGTCTAATACAAAAGCTGAGTCAAATGTGATGGGTAGTTCAAAAGATGCTGGTTCAAAGTGGGTGATCACTGAAAAGCCTATTTGAAACATTAAAGAAAATTTTTCATGTGATGAGGACAACTCTCAGAAAGAGGAGGTGTCCGATCTCACTACATTTGAAAAGCTGAATGAGTTTGCAAAAACTTTAACTCCTTTGTCTGAAAGCAAAGTGGATGATTTAAATGTATGTGTTGCACCTAATTTAGAAGAAGAGGTGGGAAGAAGCGTGTTTTCTATAAAGCACATCAACCCTCAAGTTCAGAAGTGGGCGTAGAACTTGAGGATCTTTCTTTGAATGAAATGGTAGAACTACCTTTTGATTGGTATCCCGCTGGTGTAAAAAGTTTGATTAAAAGAGGTTTTGCTCCTTCTATGTGGTCCAAAGGCGAAGCCCAACAACATGAAAATTTGTGGAATTCTAAATACAAATTGAAAAAGAATAAATATGGTGTTGGCTTTGGTACTGTCGGACCAATAGATGACGCTGAATATTGTTTGGTTATTACCAACAATCTGGAAGTTGATATGATCTTTACAGAAACCTACAACGCTATTGAGAGGTTATGTTTAGAGGCTAGCAACGACTCAGATTACCTTCAAATTAGGGATGCACCCCCTGAATTTGAGGAAGAAATCAAATCAACGATTGATGAATTAAAAGAAATCAATTTGGGTACTGAAGAAAATCCACGCCCCACTTTTATAAGTGCTCTGTTAAATGAAACTGATGCCAATGATATGGTACAACTCTTGACAGAGTTTAAGGACTGTTTTGCATGGAGTTATGATGAAATGCCAGGATTAAATCCAGACATAGCAGTCCATAAACTTGCCATTCAACCAAATGTTGTTCCAGTCAAACAAGCTCCTAGAAGGATGCGTTTGGAGATTGAACAACAAGTGATTGAAGAAGTAAAGAAATTACTTGAAGCTGGTTTTATTCGAGAGGAAAAATACCCTTCTTGGTTAGCCAGTGTTGTCCCTGTTAAGAAAAAGAATGGACAGATTCGCGTATGTGTCGATTTTAGAGACTTGAATAAAGCATGTCCTAAAGATGAGTTCCCATTGCCAATCCCTGAACTCATGGTTGACATTGCTTCTTCTCACGGTCTCTTTTCCTTTATGGATGGGTCCTCGGGGTACAACCAAATAAAAATGGCCCCGGAGGACGAGCAATATACTGCTTTTAGAACACCCATTGGAATATACTGCTATAAGGTCATGCCTTTTGGCCTTAAGAATGCTGGTGCAACCTACCAGCGTGCAATGACCAGAGTTTTTGATGAACTCATTCATGACAAAGTTGAATGCTACATTGATGATCTCGTGGTCAAAAGCAAAGAAAGAGAGGATCACTTGTTTGATTTAAGGGTTATATTTGAACGACTTCGTCGGTACGACCTCAAGATGAATCCCTTAAAGTGTGCTTTCGGGGTGACTTCAGGGAAGTTTCTTGGGTTTGTTGTTCGACACCGTGGCATTGAAATCGACCCTACTAAAATCAAGGCGATATTGGAAATGAAACCTCCTAGAAGTCTTACTCAATTAAGATCTTTCCAAGGTAGGTTGGCATATCTAAGACGCTTCATATCCAATTTGTCTGATAGATGCCAACCCTTTGCAGCCCTTTCAAAGAAAGATTCAGAATTCTATTGGGATGATAGCTGCCAAAAAGCTTTTGATAGTATAAAACGCTATCTTTTGTCCCCTCCAGTTTTGGCCGCTCCCATTCCAGGGAGGCCATTAATTCTTTACACTGCAGCTTCAGATGAGTCTCTTGGAGCTTTGTTGGCCCAAACCAACAATGAAGGAAAAGAGAATGCCCTATACTACTTGAGCAGACGTCTGATTCCTACTGAAATGAATTACCCTTCCATTGAGAAGCATTGCTTGTGCCTTATTTTTGCTGTTCAAAAACTTAGGCATTACATGCTCTCTCATAAAGTCAATCTGATCTCTAAAGTCAATCCCCTTCAGTACCTCATGACCCATCCTACACTCTCAGGACGTTTAGCCAGATGGGCCATGATACTACTTCAATTCGACATCACTTTCACTCCCCAACGTGCTATAAAAAGACAAGCTCTTGATGATTTCCTAGCAGCACACCCAATACCGGCAGGATCTCCCCTAAACGACGATCTTCCTGATGAACAAATAATGAGTTTGGATAACCATGAAAGCCCTGCTTGGGAGTTGTATTTTGATGGTGCGGCCTCTTTCCAAAGAGGTACTGAACCACAGACCCTTCTCCCCAGTAAAGCTGGAGTTGGTTTGATATTCATAACACCTGACAAAGCCATATTGCGATATTCTTACAGTTTATCGGACCCTTGTACAAACAACGAGGCGGAATACGAAGCTCTGATAACTGGTTTAGAATTAGCAATATCGATGGAAATTAAAAATATTAAAATTTATGGCGATTCACAGTTGGTGATTAACCAAGTTGCGGGAACATACAAAGTTTTGAAACCCAACTTGCTTAAATACCACTCGTATGCCATGAAATTGTTTGAGCAAATTCCTAATGCAACTTTGGTTAGAATACCGCGTGGTCAAAACGCTACGGCGGACGTTCTAGCAAAGCTTGCTAAGGAAATGTCATGCCCCAAAAAGGGTTCAGTCCAAATAGAAGTTCAAAATCGCCAAATCTTGTCTCCTATTGACTTTGAAAATTTGAATGAACCTTCTTCCTTTGGTGAGTTTTCATTTGTGGTAGAGGATGATGATGATTGGCGCCAACCTTTCATTGAATATCTCCAAAATGGTAAACTACCGAAAGAGAAGTCCGTTGCTCACCAAATAAAGAACAGAGCATTGTCATTTTCACTAATTAACAACACCTTGTATCGGCGGTAATTTGACCAAATGTGGTTGCGATGTCTTGCAAAAGATGAAGCCCACAAGATAGTGACCGAGGTACATGCGGGGTTGTGTGGCGCCCACCAATCGGGCCCCAAAATGAAATTGAAAATTAAAAGGCTTGGGTACTATTGGCCATCAATGATTAAAGATTGTGTGGAAATAGCACGGAAATGCCAAGTACATGGGGTAGTTTTGCATCAACCACCAAATGTTTTGCACCCAACAATAGCCTCTTGGCCTTTTGAAAGCTGGGGAACTGATATTGTTGGGCCTATTGATCCTCCTTCCTCTAAGGGTCATAGGTTTATACTTGCTGCTACCGACTACTTCTCAAAGTGGGCTGAAGCCATACCACTGAGGGAAGTCAAAACTAGCCATGTACTGCAATTTTTGAAGGACCATATCGTATACAGGTTTGGCATTCCTCGTCGAATCATATCCGATAATGGTCCTGCTTTTAAGAGTACCAAGCTTAATCAATTTGTTAACAAACATAGCATTGATTGGAGGTATAGTACAATATACTATCCTCGAGCTAATGGATTGGCTGAAGCTTTCAACAAGATATTAGTTCAGTTGATAAAGAAAACCTTAGATGAGAACAAACGTCAATGGCACGAAAAGTTGGTTGAGGCATTGTGGGCCTATCGGACCACATATAGAACCCCAACACAAGCCACTCCGTTTGTTCTAGTCTATGGAGCGGAGGCGGTTCTCCCTTTGGAGTTACAGCTCCCATCTCTTAGAATTGCAATAAACAATGAAGTCACAAGTGAACAAAATGCCCAACTAAGGTTGGAGGAACTCGATGGTTTAGATGAGAAGCGTTTTCTTGCTCAACAGAACCTCGAGTTGTACCGAGCCCGCATGGCTCAAGCCCATGATAAATTGGTCCGTCCTAGGACTTTCAAGGTTGGCGACTTGGTCCTAGTTCTTCGCAGACCGATAATAGCCCATCGCAAAATAGGTGGCAAGTTCGAACCTACTTGGGAAGGCCCTTTTGTAGTAGAGAAGGCCTATCAAGGTGGATCTTACCAGTTGATTGATTGTAATGGTGAACGTCCTATGTTGCCTATCAATGGACGTTACCTTAAGAAGTATTACAATTAATTGTATGCAAATTTTAATTTCAATGAATGAATATTTCTTTCAAGTGGAAATATTCTTTCATCTGGTTATGGACTGGGTCCGGATTATTAAAATCTCGGTCCAAACTTTCAAATCTTTCACCTTTCCCCCAAAGGAAAGTCAATGCACCCTTTCCCCAAAAGGAAAGGCAGTTCAATTTTCTCTAAAAAAAAAAATCAAGTTCATCTTTCTCCAAGTGAAAGTTCATATATTTCTTTCCCCCAAAGGAAAGTTTAAATTTATCTTTCTCCAAATGAAAGTCAAATGCAAATCTTAGTACCAAGTGCTAAGTGTAGACATCCCCAAATAGGGGTCTTCTTATCAAATTCTGAGTTTAGGTGGAATTCAAACCTTCTAAGGTCTCTCCTAGCTCATTCCTTTAGATCTTGTTCTAACCAAATTGAATGTCATAGATCTACCCAAATCTAGACTTTTAGTGGTTGCCAAAATACCCTTTAGTCTTCCCAAATGTTAAGATTTATCTTGCCAAAATAGATAACCTTACACCAATACCTTTTAAGGTCTAAGTAATAGTCAAAATACTCTTAACCTTAGCCTTTAGAGTTTTATCTTACCAAAATAAGATAAGCTCTACCTCTAGATGGTTGCCAAAATACCTCTTAGAGCTTTCCAAATAGGTGCCAAATGCCTTTGACTTTTAGGAAACAACAAAAGTTCCTAAACCTTCTCAAATGATAGTGAAAATATCTTTGAGAACTCCTTAAGTGGTAGCCAAGATACCCCTAGCTTTTAGGAGATAGCAAGATATCCCTAAGACCCTCTTAGAGACTCCAAATGTCTCTAATTTCTCTTCAAGTGATAGCCAAAATATCCTTGGAAATCTTGTAGGTGGTAGCAAAATACCCCTAGCCTTTAGGTGATAGAAAGATATCCCTAAGTTCCTTTAGGAGTCATCAAATTTCTTCTAATCAAATCAAATTCTCTCTAAAGGTACCAAATATCTTTAGAAATCCCTTTTGGAAGTTATCAAAATACTTCTAATTGATCCAAAATCTTTCTAGAGATATCAAACATCTCTAGAAGCCTCTTAGAAGTTGTCAAAGTACTTCTATTCCTATCAAATCCTCTCTAAAGATATCAAATGTTTAGAGACCTCTTTAGAAGTTGCCAAAATGCTTCTAAACACTCTTCCAAGAGAAATCTAAAACTCTTTCTTTAAGGTGATGTATAGAAATCTCCTTATCTTTGTAGATCTTGCCTAAATCTAAGTTCAGGCTTTCATAGATCTCTCTTTCTCTTTCAAATCATACCCTATTTGATTTGGAAGATCTCTTTTGATCATTATTTGGTCAACGCCAATATGTGTGGCGTACTTCTTTTCATTCACCACACATATTGGGGGTCCTTTTGTTGACGTACTTTTTCGCATCGAGCCCGATTGGGCTCGATCGTGCTCAATCGATTCGATTGAAGGTCGTCAAGACGAATTTGACTCAAATCGAACCCCGATTTAATTAAATTAAATCAAATTTAATTTAATTAAAATCCAATCAAAACCAATCGAACCCCGTCGAGCTCAATTCGACACAATTCGACATATTTCGGCGCTAATTCGAGTTCAATTTCACAGAATTAACTCGATCGGACCCAAATCGACTCAAATCGATTCGGGTCGAGCCCAATTCGGAGCTAATTTCAGCCCCAATTGATTGATTTGGGCTCAATCAACTCCCCAAATCAGAATTTTGAACCTAGGGCTGAGATTTTCTCTCAAATCTCACCCAAATTTGGGTTCAATGTACT